>CM072820.1:4416277-4544539 GCA_036937905.1 Salvia rosmarinus | reverse complement strand
AATCGATTGATGTCGATTATGAAATTTCTTAACATAAAAAGGGTATTCTACCTTTTTAGAATATAATGTACGTTTTAATGTACTTACGTAATGTAAGTAGCATTGTTACCAAACGTACTTCGTCACATTGATCACGTATTATCGATTGCGTGCCCGTTGACCTTGGTCGACGATTTTGATCAACTATTTTGACCAAGTCAACCAAAAGTCAACAATTTTGACTTTGGTCAACGAAAAGTCAACATTTGACTTTTCAATTATTATGAAATTCTTATCATTTTATGTGCAATTCTTGTTCCAAAATTCTTATAAAATCATACTATGTCTAAAACATTATTTTAGATCATAATATGTAATTATACTTGATAAAATAAATTTATAACATTAATGCACATAATATAAAGTTTTCGGTAATTCAAATTAAATAGCTTAGACTTGTGCAAAATTCTTATAAATTCACATGTTACACTATTTTATCATGTGATTAATAATATGTAATTTCCTTAGTCAAATAAAATTTATACACCTTAGTATTATAACCTATAGTTTTCGGTGCTTATAAATAACCCATCAAATGATTTTTAAAAATTCCATAAAATCATATCTCAATTAATCACCCTCAATTATGCTTACTACAACATAATTGTTATTTATTGTGACTTATTGAATAAAATTTACCTAAGTCACTTTCTAAATTTTCGACTTAGGTCAAAATAATATTTATAGATTTCAATAAATTTCCACAACCATATATTATGAATCTACACACTTAATATGCTATTATAACACTTAAACATGAATTATATCACATCATCATAACATATGCTATAATTTTCGGTATTCATATAAATATAAGCTATAGTTTTCCAAAAATTCTAAATAAATTCATATAAGCATAATTAATACTATAGATTATGATTCCATGATCAAATCAACAATTAAAAATTAAAATCAACAACATATACTAACCCTAAGTTTTCGGTCCAAACTTTAAATTTAATAGCATGTTTAATTTCATGATATAATTAATCTACATGCTTAATAACATCATATAAACATAATATCTAAACATTTTAGCATATGATTCAAAATTTTCGAAAATCATATATATAAACTAAGATCATAATATAAATTCTAACGGACGAAATTCGAAAATTTAAACATGTATACGAAGCTAGGACGAATTCTAACCTTTTAATCGGTTTCGATTTTGATCGGCAACGTTTAATTGCTAAAGATTTGGATTGAAACTTGATGAACACTCTCTTAAATTTCTCTCTATAATTTCGGTAGTTTGAGGTGCAAAATGGGAGAGTGTTGTGCTCTCCTAATATTTATGGATGTATACAACTTGTAGCATAATAATTACATAGAAAAAATCTTATACCACTTGCTAAATTTTCAACAAAATCGGCCACCTCCTTAGACTAGGAGACAAAATTTGATCTTCATCATGTACAACTCATCACCAAGTATTCTTATCCTTAATTAAATACATTGTATCATAGTTATCACTTAATTATATAATTTGTAACATTTAAATATATATGTATAGGTTTCGCTATATCATATAGCCTAGAATTAAATTTCTATCTTATAATATATTATACATCATTTTATATCATTTTATAATTTAATTATTAATTATAGCATAATTATTAAGAATAAAATGATTTATTCACATTGTGCATCAATGTATGATTCTCGGCCATGATAAATTAAATAGGATAGGTTTCTATTATTTTTATATTATATACTATATTATTATCATATTATTAATATAGTATAAAGTAGCTTTGAAAAGTCGAATATTTCAACTATCTGAAATGTCATTAATATAAGGTATGAAACTAAGAATTTTTCCACCATTTTTTCAACAATTTCGGCTCTTTCAATTAATGAGCATGGATTACTTGTTTTAATTGTCTACTATCACTACTTTACACTTGGTATATGATAGGATCCAACTCATATTTATTTATTAATTATAAGATAATAATATTACATAAAATCATGCTAAAAGTCCACAATTTTCGCCACTTATGTACAAGTGTGCTCCCACACTTGTGCAAATTGTAATACACCTCATTTTGTCCTTAATGACATCATAATAATATAATAATTATCATATATCATTAATTAGATAAGAATTAAATATTAAATCATACTTAATATCTCACATTTTCGAAATTTACCAAGGTAATTCAAATATTTTATTTTCTTGTATAAAATAGTTATTACATATTTATGTGACATATTATATGCCTTAGATAATGATTTTAATCATAGGAAAGTATTTAGAACAATTTAGAATCATAAAACCCTAATTTAAATACTTAGGGTTTTCGAAACCCATAAATAAGGTACATTGCATTCTTTGAATTTTCTAGCATTATTTAATGATAAATAATGCCCTTATATAATAATATAAATATAGGAATTTGAATTTTATAATTCCGAGATCATATGCTAAAGTTATCGCATTATCTCTAAACGTGAGCGTTTGAAACGTCTCTAAATTCTCATAGCTTAATTATCTCCAAAATGTTCAAAATAAAGTTTGTTACAACTTTATTTATTCCTATAATAATAGGAATTTCGAAATTAAGCTTAACTGCTTAATAATACTGTAAGACGTAAACGTCGAATTTATTCAACGTTGAAAATTACGTTCGAAGGAATATTGAAAATTATATTCCTTAATTCACTAAGGCTCAGCGAATCTCATACAGAAATTATCCAATTATGCTTGGTCAAAGTCAAGAGTTGACTAATTAAGATTTTAATTATTGAATTAATAATGCTAATTACGTAATTAATTATCGTAATCAAGGATTAAAATTACGGGATATTACAAAATACTAGTAAATTCTATGATGATAATTTCTTGGGTGGTTGAGGACAGGACAACTCCATGAAATATTGCTATGTTTGTTCTGATGCACTTACAAAAATATGGATAGTTTCTCTGTATAATTATGAGAATGCTGCCATTTCTTTCAACATTGTATTTGAATATGTTCTATTTACTTCTTTCTATAGTGAAGAGCTATATTCTCCCCCTTGTTGATTAGTTTATGATGGGGATGGGGGTCTTCCTGTGGGAAGAGGCACACAACCGGCAGGGATCAAGTATTGGAATGTATTTAATCCTGATATTAATGAATTAGTCATGATATATAAGACATTTCTGGCATGCAATCTAGCAAGCACTTTTGAATCTTCGAGATGTAAACTTTTATCTGTTAAGTTTTATTGCTTGTTGAATTTTCCTTAGCTGATTGTGTTTACATTATTTCATATTGAAATTGCTTCCACGTTTCTTTGTTGTTAATTGCAACTTCTTTTCTGGGATCTAGTTTTCAATCTGGAGGAGGATCTTAGTCTCACAGAGTTTTTGGATGCCAGAGAAATATTATATTTGATGTGGTCGCATCTAGTTCGTGTACTATGTCAGTTGCGTTTTTTGCCTATAAATAAAGAAATATGAAGTTTTCTAGAAAGGGTGGGTTAAATTTGAAGGCAGGAAACACTTGTTTAATTTTAAGAATTGAGGGAATGGTTAGTAGTAGTTTTCATTTTCTTCTGGAACAATGAGTTTGATAGCTGTTTGGAGATAAAATGCTTTGTTTGAGTAGATAATGACATTTTTGTTTTTCAGTTTAATTTGCATCCATTAAATATATGTATAGACGTATGTATGTTTTTATACTTACATTTGTGTTATTTTTGCTTGTCCCAGTGAAACATACTGTTACTTTGGTCCAAGTAATTTTTCTTATTTTTGTACCTTTTTGGCCAATACTTTTCTTTTGGTCTTATTATGATCTCTTGATCACAGGTGATGTGAAATGTAAAAAGGAAGCTTTTGGTGAAGTACTAAATGGGGATCGTTTGGTCAGTGCTCCATACAAGCTTGACTTTTTAGCTGATAGAGAGTTGGAGGTCATCTGCAAGAAGAAGTTTTCAAAGAAAGATGCTGCTGAGTTTCGAGTTTCTGTTGCAATGGACTACTACTTCCAAATGTACAATGATGACTTTCCCGTTTGGGGTTTGCTTGGGAGGGTTGACAAGGAAGGCAAAATTGATAATACAAGTATTGCCGATTTAAACATCTCTATTTAAAAATATTTTAGAAAAATGACCGTGTGATATCGATAGGAGCAAGGAACATCTCCTAAGTTGTTGGAGAGTTTCTAAACGTATAGAGAATCTTATCAAGTCTAATATAAAGTGTCACGCCAAACTAACGAATAGCAAATAGTTTCAAAATAAAATTAAAAAATTGTATTTATCGAATATGAATTTATCATTATCAATTTACTAGGATAAATTGGCACCGAGCCCTATTCTAATTGCATTTTTAATCTTTACGTTTAAAAATCAGAAAAAGGACACAAAAGGTCAAAAAATTGACGCAAAAGTTAGTCCACTAGATTGTCCATTCCAATTGACAATTTATCAGTTTTAGTTCCTCTAGTATACATGAATATCATCTATCTCT
Source organism: Salvia rosmarinus (assembly GCA_036937905.1). Lineage (NCBI taxonomy): Eukaryota > Viridiplantae > Streptophyta > Magnoliopsida > Lamiales > Lamiaceae > Salvia > Salvia rosmarinus. The sequence continues at coordinate 4,540,035 of CM072820.1, read as the reverse complement.
GAATTATACATAAACACTTCAAAGAGAAAGTCATCTGCTTCTATACATGCTTAATTCTTCTCATTGCTCATCTACCAAAATTCAGATTCCAGTTTCTACAATCATTTCTGCAGCAGCACCCATTGCACCAATCCCACTTATTCCAGGAATAGCCAAAGCCAATTCCTCCTCATTCCATTACTTTAGCCCCTTGCTCACTCTCTTGAGAACCTCCACATCGACCTCCAGCATCCACACGAGCGTACATCTCATCATCAAGCTCAGACACCCCGTTACATATGCCCTCCACAACGCTTTGTTACAGCTGAGTGATATCTTCCCGTCAAGGGCACTGGCAACAAACTCCAAGTGCTTCTGGAGAACCTTGGGCCGCTCTTGGATGCGACCAATGCTGAGTCAGCTTCCCACACGAATGCACTGACCATTGGAGGAGTTACAGGTGACCCTTTCATGAAAGATGACCAACCAGGCACTTGCCCAAGAATGTTTCGAGGAATTTGGTTGGAGCGACCTTTTACATATCCAGGCCACATATATGCTGATGTGTCCAGCACATTTCTAGCAATGCAAGCTTCAACAATAAGATGCCTGAGGTTACCAGCTGCGAGTGATCAAAAACTGGTTAGAGGGACCACTTTCAACCATAAATAATGAAGAGCAGAAAAGCAAAACAAAAATAAAAGAATCCAATCAATACTTAGTTAAAATGAAACTCCAACAATAGATATAAAAATATAAATATGCAACCCTGCATAAAGTTGAAAATCAATAAATGCTCAGTGTAGTTCCTTATAGATTTTGGAGCTGAGAAAGGTCTCCAGTCACTAGGAATGAATCCACTAAGATAGCTTCCCTACAAAAATCTGTATAACATGGAAAGCAAGACTCCATACTTGAACAAGAAGAGAATTTGACAGCAAGACCTTCTAATCAGGAATCAAGCTGTGTTAACTTTTGTGCATAATTTTGAGCAATATGGTTAACTTTCGTTGTTTTCACCAAAAAAATGTTTTAAAGGAACAGTCAACCATGATATGAGCAAAATTTGAGCAATCGAGGTATTATTTACATATGGCACATACTGAGACATATATTGAAGCACATAGTGAATGCATGCTCAATCATAAAACTGGAGCTGTCCTTTGGAGCTTGGATTTTGGGGAAAATACATAAATTTTATCATTCTAATGAAAGATGTATATGCATTACTTTAACCCCTGTACTAATACCTTCTTATTTTCAAGATTTATGCTAAATAATTTGGTATCTACAGCAGATTTTGAAAAAGAAAAGAAAAAAGGCACAAAGGATAGATATATATACAACCTCAAATACACATTAACAAGAAGCTCGCTTAAAGTGATAAAAATAATTCGAGGATAAATCAATTCATCTAATCTTGATAATAAACTAATTGCATCTGCCAAATTTCACGTTTTACGGGGTAGATGTCAAGGTTATGCTCACAAAGTAATCATCTTTCTCTATAGCTACAACAACTCTTAAGTTATATGCGGTTAGCTATTTACGAAAATATTTTTCGTGACGTGTACATACAATTGAATAAGAAAAAAGTTAGCACCCTTTTCCTTCAGTTTGCAATCCAATTCCAAGAAGTGTTCATCCGAATTGTATTGACCTTAATGGTAAAAGCATCTCTTTAGAAACTGTGTCATTTTGTCATCACAGTTATCTCTGAAAACAACAATATGAAGGAGTTGGACTTTAAAATATCAGACATTAGCCATCCATATCTTAGTAAAGATTATTGAAACAAATAGAAACCTCTGATCAGTCCTGCAAGTCAAGGTAATGCTGATCATCTTTCTCAACTCGTCATCATTCATCTTGGTCCGAGAATAACCAAAAATAATGAAATTCTGTAGAAATAGAACTATGAACAGTTCAACAACTTTATTCACTAATATGAACTCGAATACTTCTAACAATCAAACTAATAGCAAGTAAGGGCACCACATCTGGTAGTCAATCCTCACAATAGAGAGCAAAAAGAGCATGAAAAATCTTATTCTTTGCAAGATCGCCCGATACACAAACAACAGTAATGCTTAGAGTAGAAACCACTCCTGTTGAGAAACACACAACACTAAAGTGATCATTTCTAGATTAATTTTCAAACCTTCCTGCAAATTTATTGAAAATTTTGCATGCATAGCTAAAAACAACTCATACAACCATTAAAAATTCACATCAAGGATCTTGTTTTTCTAAATTCAAAATAATTCCTGTAACTCATAGAGCTTCTGTATTATCAAAAAATCTAAGAAACCATAAACTTCATCAAAATTCAGACCACCACAAATGCGATTATGTGAACCAAACAAAATTTGCATAAATGATTCACTAAACAGCTGTAATGTTTGTATAAAAAATCTTTTTTCACAAAAACAGAAAAAGAAAAACAATGATAATAAATAAAATTAAAAAATATATCACCACAACTGCAGAAAAATTAAATAGGAAAAGGGCATGAGCTATTGAAGTGCAGAGTCTGACCTTATGCAATGAAAATGCTCTCTCTAGTCTCTACTTCGATGAGTATATCACTTGGAACATCACATAATACCTTACAAAAGATGTAAGAACAACCGCAGTTAGAGAATTATAAAAAACCTGTTACATTTTAACAAAACTTTCTTTATGTTTTTCGAAAAACACAATCTTCAGTCCATCTACTCTACACGATTTGCAGTAAGAAAAAGACTTCTAAAACAAGCTCGAAGCACAATTCTCCAAAAAAAATTATAATAGCAATGCATTGATTCGGCTTTAACAAGTCCAAAAATTCAGCACCAAGAAGCATTCTTGTAGCTTTAAAACGTCCATAAACATATGAATTGAATATCCGAATATAACAGCTTTAAGCACTAATTCAGCATCAAATATCAAAGCATAGGAAAAACGATTTTTCCAACCTGAGAGGAGTTCCTGCAGCATCTGATCAGAGTGCTCAACGGCAATGGCGACGACGGAGAGAGGACGACACGCCGGTGGGAACCGGGTTGTGATAGAAAGGCATAATCTCACTATTCTACCATATCGCCATAGACTTCAGGGAAAGAAAGAGAGAAGAAAAAGAAAAAAAAATCATTTAACCAAGTCATATATAATAGGTTTGTAATATGAGAAGCAATGTATTCATAAAATTTAGCAAACAAAGCATATTGGAGTCCCAGGCATAAATCAGAACAAATAATGATCAATAAAATAAGTAATCAAAATTTAGGCATAATGTTACTATTCTACCATTGCTATTCTTCCATGAAGGTTCCCTACAAAAATCTTCTCTATTGGATTTCGGACTACTGAGGCTGAACTGAACTCAATTCGGCGAGAAGATAATATATTTCCAAGGGTTCTTGCAGTAGAGTAGATGAGAGGGTGAAACCGATGACAAAGAGAGACAGGGATAGAGACGAAGAGAGAGAGAGAGATAGGAATGGTGTGAGACGTACCAGAGGCAGCGAGATGCGAATGAGAGATGCGAATGAGAGAACGATTGACTTCGGAAAGGAGGGTTAAGCGGTGGAAAAGTAGGAGCAATTGACGACAGCGAGAGATTTCTCTATGCCTACGGGAAGGGATAACGGCAGCGGCTCCGAAGGAAAGAGATGACAGTGGCTAAAGGTGGGTTGTGGACAGAACGACTCAGCAACGATGAAGTCGCAAGCGGCTGCTGCGGAGGGAAGGGCAGTGCAGACGACTGCGCTGTTGCTAGGATGAGTGATGATATGAGGTGCGGGCGGCCGATTGACAGAGGCCTCGTCGGAAAATCGAAAGGAGAAATAGAAGATTTTAGATTTGGGTGCGTTCGTGAAATTGGAAAAGAGAGAGAAGAGTGAACAAAGCGATGGTGAGAATGTGAGTTATTCCATGGTTCAGAAATTTCTGGCGTGATTTCATTTGATATTTTTGTTTGAATTTTTAGCAAAATTTTGTTATCCCGCCAAGACTTATTAAAGTGAGTTATTCACAAAGGTTATTTGTTATTTATGTTTGCTATTATTTTTACATCAAATTATTTTTAAAAGGTAAATAAAATTAAATAGATAACAAAAATTTCTTTCGTTTTTGAAACTAAAATTTTAGAATACTTCTTGTCATTATAAATTATGATAACTAATTTCTAAAATAATTTATAATTATTTATTTATATTTATGAATTTTTCATATAAGAGAAATTATTTACATATTATCCAAATAATCTTATATTTTAGGTTATTATTTATAGTTTTATTAAGATTATTCAATATTAATATTTAAATATTAATTTGATTAATTATGGATATTAGATTATTTAATTATATATGTATAATATAACAAACTTACGCATGAAAATTTAAGTTCAAAATAAAAAGTAAAATATAAATTGCCGACAATTTTATATCGTTCGGTATCTCAAATGAGGGTCGGCATACAGAAATTAGCTTCTCCGAAGCCTATCTCTCTTGTGGGGCCATAAAGTCTTAACCATAGTTAGTGAAATCCTTTATTGATTTTATTTAAATCAAAAGAATTAAAGCCACGTGTCACTTAAATCAAAAGAATTAAAGGCCACGTGTCACTTAAAATACATTCACATATATTTTAAAAAAAATCATATTATATTAATTTTCAAGAGCAATTAATGAAGTGTGAAAGCCATATAACGAGGAAAATTTTAGTTAATTGGACAATCACTCGATTTTCGGCCTAGCCCATTTGGATTCAGGCTACTTTCGGGTTAACCCACTCGAGTTGTCGGGGCTATTCATATTGATATTTTTTTTGGGCTAGAAATTTTCATCCCTAACCATATCGGATTGTCAATCTATTCGAGTCTATTCATGAATTGCGAGTTAAATTAACATCCATAGTTATTAGTGGTGAAAACTACAATGCATGAATTGCTAGCTAGCCGTAGGCATCTCTTTTATATATTTCATTAATGAATATTAATTGATTATGATACCTAAGTATGGAAATATTGATTTTTGCGTTAACTTATTTAATATGATTTATGGAACAATCGGGTGGATATATCAATGCCATATTGAATAGTCAATGTTAAAATTGAGACTTTTAATATAAATTGGGATAAAATAAGATGGTGTGTGTGTGTGTTTGTGTTTCCCTTCTTCAAAAGGATGGTGGAAACCTATCACAATGTCGACATTTGTATGGATCTCCACAAGACAAGTTGAGTACAAAATAAAAAACAATTTAAACAATCCAATTTAAATTTGAAAAAATGGAACCTTTTTACAAGAGATATTGACGTTTTTAACTAAAAATGCCAAAAAAAATAATCAATGTTTCGTAATATATTCCTCTCTTTATTTATATACCCCACTACAAACTGAAAGTTTCCAATACAACCACAAAAATTTGAAAAGGGGCATTCTACCCCTTGTTACATTTTCTTGTTCTTCATTCGTCCACTTCTTTCGTTCATTCTCGTGTTTCGAACCGACTTACTGATGCAGAACCCTAAGTATTCTAGTACGAGATCGACCAACCGATCGATGCACAACCCTAAGTATTCTAATATGAGATGAAAAGCAGTGTACCCAGCCACAATACATTGGAAAATTAAGAAACTTAACATAAATTGTATAAGAGTTTTGGACTTAGTTGGGCTATAAAAATGCATTCTATATCACAATCGGAGTCTTAGGATTAGGTTATTTAAATAACTCGTTTACGATTTCCTAGGGTATCTTTTGGGATCATTGGAAAATCAGCTTTGAGCTTTGGATGAATTCTTCTTAATAGTTATTTAATTAAGAGTACGCAGATTTGGAATAAGCTTACATGAAAGGTATTACATTCTCCATAACTGAGACTAAAGTTCTAAAAAAAAAGTTTTACTTGTCTGAACGATACAACACCAAAGTTCTTTCCCTCATCATTGGCTGACAGCACGACCCTTTGAACCATGCCAGTATGCTTGAGCTTGATGCTGTGATCAACCCCCGAAGCAGCAGTCTTACCAATGACAAAGTCTCCACTTTGGGGATTTGCACCAACAAATGGAAAGCCATCATCATGTTAAGTTTGATGCTACATCCCTATAATCATTGGCCGAACCAGAGGGGGCAGTGGAGGCATTGGACCCCCTGGATTTTTAAAAAATACTCCCTCCGTCCCACTTAAAGTGTCACATTTTTTTTGGGTACGGGTATTTAGGAGAAATGTATAAAGTAATTAAAGTGTTAAAAAGTGAGTAGGACCCACACTTTTTGAAGGGATAATTATTTCCAAAAATAGAATGAGACATTTGTAATGGGACAACCTAAAAAGGAAAGTGAGAAATTTAAAATTGGACAGATGGAGTATTAAGTATTTTCATATATATATATGGAAAGTTAACGTGAGAACCATTTTTTATTGTGAGAACCAAAAAATGATGAATTCATTGTGAAAATTAGGGTGAGCATTCAGATTTCGGTTCAGGTTTTTGGCTAATCCGAACCGATCCGAAAATCCGAATTTTGAGAGAAAAACAATATGATCCGAACCGAAAATTCGAAAATTTTATAAAAATATCTGAACCGAACCGAAAAATCTGAAAATCCGAAACCAATTTTTGTTAATTCTTATATATATTTATATTAGATTTAAAAATATTTAAATAAAATATTATTATATATAAATTATATATAATTCGGATTTTTGGATTTTTTCAGATTAAAAAAATCCAATCCGATCCGATCCGATAATTCGAAATTTTGAAAAATGTCAATCCGAACCGAATTTTAAATTTCGGTTTGGTTCGGATTTCGGATATTTTGCTCATCCCTAGTGAAAATTGATGAATCCGCTGAGAAAGTTACTGAATCCAAAAAAAATATAATTTTCGCCCCTCATGAGATTCGAACTCGGGTGAAAATTTTGAAATTCAGTAACTTTCACAGCGGATTCATCAACTTTCATAGCAAATTCATTTGGTTCTTTGTTTTTAGAATAAAAGTAGTTCTCATTTGAACCTAACTATATATATATATATAGGATTGGGTTCAAATAAAAACACATTCAAAAATAAGAAATGAGAACAAAATTTGAACCATTGATTTTTGAAGATGTGTGGTTGTGATTAAAACAAATTAGGGTATAATGGTAATTATATAATATTACGAAAATAACCGTCCCTTAATTATAGGGAATGTGATAACTTAATCTTGAACCATTGATTAATGACAAATGGATGATCAAGATGAATTCTTATTTCTTATTTTAAGGGAGTTTGTATTATAACTCATCCCTATATATATATATATATAGATATATATAGAATTAAAAATAATAATATTCTTAATTGTTATGTGATTTTATTTTTCTATGATAGAAAAATTAAGTTGATTATCATCTTGTTAATATTGGTGTTAAATTTTCTAATAAAATGATCTAATATGTTTACATCTAATTTTCATGATATACCAAGTATGAATCATACGAGTTTTACTTGTATACAAGTGTTGTAATTTTTATTTTTTAATAAGAATCTTGATATCCTACCATTTGAGCTTTGTATATTATTATATCATTATATTATTCTATTATTATAGTGTGTCGTGAATTATAAAGATATTTTAGCTTTATACTATCTACACGTGAGAAACTAAAATTCAAATTCAGCAAAACTCTATCGCATCTTAGAAGATTGAAGGTTAGAATTCATTTCGAATTTTATTATTATTAATTAGGTAGATGAAACATGTTATACAAAAACATATCATATTGTGGATGTTTCATTTTTAAAGGACCTATCTATCCTACTTCAAAAAATAGTAGAGAAATGTTATGAGGTTGTCAAGTTATTATAAAGATAAGATATAAAGATTCTGGTATCGTCAAGACTCATCTTAACCCATTTAAAATTTACTAATGCGTAAGATAAATAAAATGTTTTTTTTAATTGGGCAAGATAAGTATAATAAAACGTTTTTCATTAATAATAAATCGGTTGGTTTCATCTATTTTTGTATAACGCATGACGTTATTCATTGATAGCCTACTTTGCGAACTCTAAACTGATGAAATTGTAATTTGAAAACTTTTTCTTATAAGCTAACAAGTATGAAACAAACTTCATTGATTTAAACAAGCTTCTACATAAACTTACATGAATTTTTATTGCAAATCGAAATGATAACTTTGGTGGTGAGTCACAATATATGCATTTTACCACCATTTGCAGCCAAGTTAGCACTTGTCGAAATAATAAAATTATTCAAATCACAAATCGACTTAGTAAATCTCTTACATGTCAAGATTGGATGATGGATTGGAGAATCGTTTTTTGCTACGTTTGTAGGAGCAAGAGACTCAAACAAATCGATGTTAATTTCGCCGGTTTGTCGTCCGGCCAAACACCCTCTAAGTCGGACATATTACAATTTATAAACTATTTTGGAAAACTTATAAGCTCAGTCAAACTTATAAGATTGGTACGATTTTCTTGATAACAATTCGATGAATTGGAGGACTGCTTTTGCAACGTTTGTAGAAGCAAGTGACTCGAACAAATCGATGTCGTTTTCGCCATTTTGCCCTCCGGCTAGGTCGGACATGCCGCGGATGACGATCACCGGGTAGCCATTTGAGAAACTTGTCTACAATGCCACACCAAGTAACTCATGGTTTTAGCTAATTTGTTGAGTGAAAGTGGAAAATCGAACTCCCTCCGTCCCACCCAAGATGACATTTATTCCATTTCGGTTTCCCACCCAAGATCGTATGTTTATTTTTTAAGAAATAATTATCTCTTCATGGGTCTCACCTACTTTTTATCATGTTAACCACTTTATCCATCCTCCTAAATAACCGTATCGAAAGAAATGGGCCGTCTTGGGTGAGACGGATGGAGTAATAAGTATCATCTATTTAAGATTTGAGTGATTGAACTATAAATCTTATGTAGAAAAAATATATTGCATTTTGAAAAATGATTTATTTAACTCAATTTTAGAAGAACTTTTATAAGACAATTAGAACTTAAAAAGAATTTGAAAATATAAAATTAAATAAAAATAGAAGATGGCTTACCATTACTACTGCAGAGCTCTCCATATCAGCAGATGAAACCCCAAAAGTTTGGAAAAGGAAATCTCTATAATCTCCATTATCAAGAAATATGTTGGCTGTGGACCCTCTCACTCCAACTACAAGTTTTAGCTTTGTTTCAAGGCATAAGGTGGAATTCACACATCTCTCAATTCTATCCCTGTATATATTGCAGAAAAATTTCAAGAAATCAAATTAAATAAAAGTTTTGCAATTGATTAGGAATTAGGTTTGACGGACCTAATTACATCATCTATAAATAAGACTCCCATATTTACTATTAAATGAAATAGGATAATTTGATCATTCTGACATGACCCTTAATATTTTTTCATAAATGACATGACCTAAGAAAAATAACGATTTAGTACTTTACCTTTCTGACTTGTTTCAAATCGGATCAAAATCTTACAATATGAAAACTAACATGGACCGTCGGAACCCTACGCAATAATATTTTAATTAAACAATACACGTAAGATTCCGACGGTCAGTACCATTTTCATGTTGCCAGATTTTGATCGGATATAACTTATATTTTAATAGATCATGGTATTTTGAAAACTCATCAAAAATCGGGTAGAATAACGGAATCCTCCAACAACATATTGTATCATTAAATACTTAACAATGTCATATTTGTTTAGTATTATTATACATTAACCAATACGATGTCGTTTAAATCTCACCTGAAGACTAGTGGCTAATTGAAGCCAATTGGTTGCTACTTGAAACCACAGCTTTTCTTGAGCAATATTGGGCTCTCCTGCCTCGGAATAGAATCGCTCTGATCTATAAGCAATGCGCCCAAGAGAATTATTTCCTCCTTTTGGCACATTATAATCTTTAACATCCAATTTAGCTATGTCTTCTATTGGAACTGTTCCATTGGGTTTCTGTCCAAGTTCAAAAAAGAAATATATTGACAAGTTAAGCCAACACCCCCAAAAAAAAAAAAATCAACATTTCAATGATAATACATGATCAGTTTAACCGAAAAACACAAAAATTTGTGTGCATCTGAATATCAGGGCTAGCCCTGATATTTCGGGGGGCCTATACAAAAAATAAAAAAAGGGTCATTTAGGAAATGAAACTTCCAGAATCATATTGTCAACTAAAAATATCGCATAATAAATTAAATAAAAAAGATAAATACCAATTTGAGCGGCGAATAGAAAACCAGATTCAAAAGAGCGTGAAACTTTAATTTTGCGAGCTAAAAACGGGAACTGCTGCAAGCAACACAGAAAAATCAGAAAAAGAGCAATTGTCGTGTGTGTATTTGTGTATTGTGTGATGAATTTGCTGAAAATAAATGCTATTAATTGTATCAGAACTGTAAGTAAAAGTAATTTATGATTCATACATTTATTTTTGAGAATAAATCTATTGTGATCGTTCGAGATGCCTACGCTTTCACAAATGATGGATTTAATAATATTTGAAGTGAAAGCAGAAGACATCTCAGATAGTCTGCGCATATTTATTCTCAGAAAATAAATGTACGAATCATAAATTACTTTTACTTACAGTTCTGATACAATTAATAACATTTATTTTCAGCAAATTCATCAAACAATACACAAATACACACACGACAATTGCTCTTTTCTGATTTTTCTGTGTTGCTTGCAACTGCTCCGTTTTCAGCTTCAGCAATTTAAAGTTTCACGCTCTTTTCAATCTGGTTTTCTATTCGCTGCTCAAATTGGTATTTATCCTTTTTATTTAATTTATTATGTGTTTCTTTATTGGTCATTGAGGAATATATGATGCATCTACTCTAATTAACTATAATTAAAATTTGTTAATCATAATTATAATTTAACTAGAGACGAATATACTGAAATGTGTCTCACCATCCAATCCCAAAGGCCAGTGTTGACAAATTCCTTAGGGATGACGACATCTCCTATTGACAAGGAACTGTTTGTGTTGCCAGAAACTCCAAAGTGGATAAGTCCATAAATGTGGAAGAGGTCCAGTATTTGTTGTGTTGCAGCTGCAGCATTCACCTAATAAACAAACAAATTAGTGATAATGAAACAAAACTTTGAAAAAAATGTTAACAACTGGTAGATAATCATAAATACGAAGATGATCAAATAGAAACTATCCTTACTTTAGCAATTAGAAACCAATATAATTATATAAAGCAAAAAACATTATATTATGCCTGGAAAACGTAAGAAATAGAAAAAAAAACATAATTATATGTGAAAAAAGGATAGTATCGAAAAAGTACGTCCCATTTGAAAAGTCAATCTTAACCATTCATGAGTTAAGATCTACAACCTAGATTGAATTATGATTGCTAGCGCAAGATTGGTTTCTAACAAATCATATTCCATCATAAATATTACATAAAATATACTCCTTCCATCTCATCAAAAACGATTCATTTTTTTTGGACATGATTATTTAGAAAAATGGATAAAATGATAAAAAAAATTAAAATAGGTGTAGTGAGACCCATAACTTTTTTGAAGAGATAATTAATTTATAAAAATAAAATAGATCATCTTAGATAAGACAATCCAAAATTGAATATAGACCATTTTGGATGAGATGAATCTTAGATGAGATGAAGAATATATTTCTATAAAACAAAATTAAAAATTATGCTTAGTAGAACTAAAATAATACTCGTAATAAAAAAAATACCATTCCAATCCCACACCTCACGTAAATGACTTTCTTGCCCCTTATCCTCCCCACTCTAAATCGCCTCCCTGCAAATCCAACAAGCTAAGTTAGACAAATCAGTTTCTGTGCTACAAAAGCAGTAATTCATCGTCTATTCTAACACGATGAAAACGTGCATCAAGAATATGAAATACGAGAAATAAGAGCACTTGCCTGAGAGGTCAACGTAGGGGTATCTGGAGTCATTGTTGAAGGCGCCGGTAGCAAAGAAAGCATCTTCTTCAGCAGAGTAAACTGTGATTAACCCCAAATATGGTCCATTTTTGTTAATCTCCCTTATTATGGCTAATGATTTCTGTCTTCCATTTGGAAATCCCAAAGCATGAAGCAGAAATAAGGAAAAAATAGCTGCTAAAACTAACTGTTGTGCAGCCATTTAACTCTTTGGATAATGGGAATTTTGTTTATTTTATTTTGGGACAGCTCTGCTTGCAAGTTGAGTGATGGGATCCAATCTGCTTGCTTTTATAGGAAGAGGGACAGGGGAAGGAAAATAGTTTTGAGAAATCTAATATTTTCTCATTTGTTTGGATTGGGATTGGCAACCAATGAGGAAGTGTGAAATCTAATTGCTAAAGAAGTGCTTTATATGAGTGGCTGCTGCAAAATGGTTTCCAGCATTTGGAACACTTGGTGAAAACTGAAAAGTAGTTGACTCTTTGTTGCTGCTATCAACAAATCCCTTCTATCAACAATTCCCTAAAAATAAAAATTTTAAAAGTACACTGTAATTAGTCATAAACTTAATATTATATATGTATTTCCAAAAAAAAATTGGAATTTCAAACATTAATAATAATTAGCATAGATAATGAAAGATTGAAAATTAATCTTCAAATATAATACTCCCCGTTTACCAAATTCGTTCCTTGATTTTGGTGATACAAATTTTAATAAATTATAATGAGTGTAAAATAAATTAGTATAAAAAGATGGGTCATGAGAATAATAAATGAATGTATTAATAGATAATGATGTAAAAAGGTGGACCATGAGAATAATAAATGAATATATTAATAGATAATGATGTAAAAAAGTGGACCATGAGTGATTTTTTTTGTAAATAAGTAGACATGTTTAGGGTAAAAATATGAAGTTGATGTTCCACAAAAAGAAAATGAATATTTTTTATAGATGGATCAAAATGGAATTAAATGAACGTATTTGGTGGACGGATGGAGTATTAGAAATTGTACAATCTAACTTTAAAAAGTAGTATTCAAAAAAAATATTCCCATAAAAACAAACATATTGAAATGTTATTTTAACTTCCCAAATCTTTGGCCAATTTTTTTTATATGATTTGTCCTGACTTTATTAGAAAATAAAAAATTATAACTATCATATGAATATCAATAAAATTTATTATGAAGTTATAATATTATTATTTTATATAAACAAGTTGAAAACAAATACCTATAAATAATTTCTCGTGCTCTCAAATATGTTATGAGCACTAGTTTTCCTAAAATTCATCCCCGATCCATTATATACTTACCAAAACCGGTACTATTTTGATAAATGCAAGTACAGTATGACCCTATAAATTAATATAGTTGGGACAGGAAAAAATATTAATTTTAGAGAGGTATTAAGTAATCGATAAATTAATAATTTTTTAATTTACAGATGTATTCTATATTCATTTAATTTAAATTAATTACATCAGAATTCTGAATTTAAATTCAATTATATAGAGATATTAATGAGTATTAAATTTTAAGAATTTGAATCATCTTATTTAATGTTTAAAATTCATATGTATGTTCAATAAGAACTTGAATCATCTAATTGTTTAATGTTTAAGATTCATATGTATGTTCAATAAGAACTTGAATCATCTAATTATTTAATGTTTAAGATTCATATGTGTGTTAAATAATAAATATTTATAAAAGAATTACTATATATATAGCAAAAAATTTGTAAAAATATACCAAAAAATACAATGACTTCTCATTTAAAAGGTGTTTAAAAAAACCATGACCAATCAAATATGCAAGTCACTATGTGAGTACAAGAGAGATCAAATACGCCACACCAGAGCTTTTAAGTGTCGTGAGAAAAGTGAGAGATGAGATTCATTTTGATTTGAATTTCAATAGAAAACAATCAACACTAGAGTCATATTTACTAAGTTTTGTCTTAGTTATCTTTGTAATTTTTTGAGATTATTAATTTATGATGTTGATGTGATCCTTGTATTATATAGGAGTCTTAAAAAATTACTCCCTCTGAATTTTTAGAGTTGGCCTCTTTGCCAAAAATGTCTGAATTTTTACAGTTGACCCATTACCCAAAACGGGTAAAGCTAGCCCAATTAGTGTATCCCTTATTAGGGATTAGTTTAATAAAAAAACCATAATGAGTGATGAGTGATGTTGACTCTTTGTTAATTAAATCACTAAATATGCTTTCCTTGTTAAATAAAGCATTTCTTAATTTGCGTGCAATAAAGTTGGGTGTCAACTCTAAAAATTCGGAGGGAGTATTATCTTATTAATTTATCGAAATTATTAATTTACGCTTGGGGCCAAATCAGGACCGAAAAAAATATTATTTTAAAAAGATTATTAATTTATCGAGTATTAATGTATAGAGATTATACTCTACTTGATTGATCTAACCTTTTGGTCAAAAGACATAATGCCTAGAACACGTGTTTTTAGTTGATCTAATCATTTTCATTGAACAGTTGAAAAAGGAAGATCGTCAAAATAGTAAGATTTTATGGGGTTTTTTTCCCCATTGAGTGCTAAATTTTACTCCCTTCCTAAATCTATTTTTGAAAATATTCAACACGAGTTTTAATAAAAATATATTATTAATGGAATGAGAATATCATAATAGTTTAATATTATATTAGTTAGTAATGGATCTGGTAAAAAGTGTAAATAAATGAATTTTTGAGGATAAAAGTAAGAAATAGTGATGAGTCATTGATAGTAAAATATGTAAATAAATGGTATTATTGAGGGTAATAAGTTGAAAAAATAATTATCATAAATGGATAGGAAAGAAATTTGGGGATATCTCAAAAAGAAAAATTAGGAAGAAAATTGGGGGATGGATGGAGTATGTTTTTTTTCTTCAAAAGAACCATATACAGTATAATTACTAAAAACCTCATTAGTTTATCAAAAATAATTGAGAAAATACACCATTTTAGACTAATAAATTGATTTTGTGATAATTTTAATCTAATAACTCAATAATACATCAATCAAGTATAATGAATTAATTTTGTGATAATTTTAGCATATAAGTGGTTTTTTACATCAAAAAGCGCAGTCGACACCGAGAAATGACATAAAACAAAACTGAGAAACATCATTGGAAATTACTTACAGACTAAATTTTATTTCTAGTGCCAACTATGCTTTTTTTTGATATCATGTGGAAACCCGCAGCCGCTACCTTAAGGTACGCACTGGGTAAACCCCATGTTCATGTGCAATAGCCTGCAAAACACACAGGACAGGTAAACCACATTTGAAAAACCAGGTATGACATGCTCAAACTCATAGAGGCGTTTGGTGGAGTTCGAACCTCTCGACCACAGGAACCCACCTTAACTATTGGGCAATCCCTGAGGGACTCCAGTTATGCTTTTTGATGTTGAAAAATCATTTATGGATCAAAATTATCACAAATCAATTCATTAGGTTTGATTGAGATATTATTAATTTATTAGATTAAAATTATCACAAAATCAATTTATTAAGCTAATTAAATTGTGTGCTTTTCCAAAATAATTTCATTTCGACGTTAAGCCAAATCGATAACAAATAGTGATTATTAATTTATCGCTTTATAGTTAATACAGGTCGTACTGTACATGCTTTATATTTTTCTTATTATTTTATCCTAATAATTGTATTAGTCATCAGCAAGACGTTAATTTTTCTATTTTTCTTTTTCTTTTTTCATTCATTAATCTTTCACATGTTGATCGATCTTAATTTCGTAAGGGAAATAAATGCGCAAGAACACCGAGGATTTACGTGGTTCGATCTATGAATAAGATCTACGTCCACGGGGAGAGAGAGAGTATTCGTGTATTGAATGTGTAAGAAGCGATTACAAAGAGTGTGAATGATCTATTTCGTCTAATCTAGCCTCTATTTATACACAATTATTTAGACCTAGATCTTAAATCCGAGGTCTTCTCTAAATAGGATTCGAGATCTAGGATAGGATCTTAATCCTATCCCTTCTCGAACTAGGATTCATTTAGATATGACCGAGCCTTCTGCGTTCCCATTGGTTTTAGGTGTCTTCTTGGGCCGAACTTGTCCAGGCCGAGCTTGACGTCAGCTTTACCTGTATTGGGCCTGATGCTTGGGCCTGGTAGTTGGGCCATATCCTATCACAACCCTCCCAAAAGACGCAGGTTGAGGTCGTATTGGTTTTTGGGTTGTTTATGCCGAGGCGGGGCGTGATCGATCTGACTTGGTATGTGTCAATGTTTCCGAAGTCATACGCCGCGTTCGCAGAGGCATCTGCCGAGCTTGTGTACGCTGGTACTATCTCTTGCCGAGGCTATAAGTCGAGGTTTTCTGTTTGGCTTCCCCTGACGAGGTGTTAATCCGAGGTCTCCTGGCTGACTTCGCCTGGCGAGGCGTTAAGCCGAGGTCTCCTGGCTGACTTCACCTGTCGGGGTATTATGCCGAGGTCTCCTTGCGACTTCACCTGTCGAGGCGTTAATCCGAGGTCTCCTGGCTGACTTCACCTGTCGAGGCGTTAAGCCGAGGTCTCTTGCTGACTTCTTCTGTCGAGGCGTTATGCCGAGGTCTTTTGTCTGGTGTCACCTGACGAGGCGTTAAGCCGAGGCCGAACACGGGATTTTTCTACCGTCGTTGAGTACAGGACACAGGATACACATTTAATGCACATTTAATGCGCATTTAATGCGGCAGCGGTTGGATTCCCGATAAAGCGTATAATAGGGGAATATCTTCCTCGATCGCCATTTCTCATATCACTTTTGCTATTTCAAAATTTCGGACTTCCAAAACTTCGAAAAGCATAACCGCCGCCATTGTTGTCTCGGGTTCATCACCATCATCTTGAAAAACCAAAAGTAAGTTATGGCTTCTCTTCTTCTAAATCTTCCGAGCTTCAGATCGTGTATGCGTACGCCGTCGGATTAGCGGCGGTTTCTGCTATTCCTTCGGGATTTTGGTAAAGTGTCTTCTTTTCTTCCATTTAACAACCTCCGATATAAAGGAGATTGTCTCTCAATACCGTATTTACGATATAATTTATGTTGCCCCGTCCGGAGCATAGGGCTTGTTCTCCTCCGGAAGGGTTTGTCATCGCTCTCTGAAGACGACCTCGGGCTGGTCTTCGTATTCCATATCCTCGTGTATATGTCGAACTTCACGGATGTTCGGCATATCACTGCCTTACGCCAAATTCTTTTCGGCATTTGGTGGGCCTAGGTGTCTATGCCTATCGGCATAATTTTTCTTTCACTTTGGGGCTTGTTCTCCGTTTTTTTCAACTGAAGGGTGGTTCGGGGTGGTATTATTTATCACCCCGTCGTAAATTCAAAGCGAAGATAAAGTCGAAGATCTCGAACTGGCAGAAGAAGTTTTTCTTTTGTCAGTTCGATGGATCTCTCGTGTTTATATGGCGATCGGAGAAGATCGCCGATGTGGTGGTTGACGAGATTGACGGTGGCCTGGAGGAGGCACTGGACAAAGTAGGTCTCGTGGATGAGGCCTTTACCGAGGCCGAGCTCGCAGCTGCGGGGCTTAGCCCTTATGATCCTGCCACCGAGGTGGAGTCGGTGAAGGGTGAGGCCCCTCCTTCTCTTCTGTCCTTTGTTGCATGATTATTTGTGTGTACATGCCTGACTTCTTGTATTTATTTGCAGTGAACTTGATCAGGGATAAGAGGAAGAAGAGGAAGGATTCGAGCGCCGGTGTCGAGCTCCCCTCCTCTCTTTTGAAGGAGGTCGAACTATCCTCCTCGATTTTGAAGGATGTCGAGGCTATGCCTGAAGTGAGCGAGGAGGCTTCGAAGTCTCCTGAGCCGCAGCCTCTTAGGCGCTTTAAGAGGTTAAAGCGTGCTATCCCCGAGGCCGCGGTTGCTGCCGACCCTGAATGCGTCGTCGTTGGCTCTCAGCGAGCTCCCCCTACCTTTCCCGAGGTAGCGCACCTATCCTTCTTCCTTGTGAAGTAATATAAATAATGTATTCTTCTGACTTGTTGGGATTCTGTATAGGGGGTCGAGATCGTGTCGGCCGAGGTGGCCAAGATGTCCGCCGGGATGGCCCGGATGTCCGGTTTCATGCGGACTTCTTGAAAGGGGCGTTAGCCGGTTGTGGGGTGGCCCAAGATGCTCGTGGAATGGAGGAGAGAAGACTCTCTCGTCCGAGAGATTAGCGAGGCCGAGGCAAAGATCCGGGACCTCATCAAATGTAAGGCGGCGGATCTGGCGGTTGAGGCAGCGAGGCGGCGGTCGGGCGGGCGGCCGAGGCGATGGGCGGCAAGGGCTAGGGCGGTGAAGCCACGGCGGAGGCCGAGGTCGCCTTTAATGAAGGCGAGTTGGAGGAGGCTCGGCGTCGGGAGGCCGAGTAGCGAGCTTCAGCAGGCGAGATGCTTCGTGCATTCAGAGGCTATTCCTCTCTGGGGGCTTCTCCGGGATGGTGGGTGATGCGGCCGAGGTCCTCGATGGCGCGCCATCTCGGATGCAATCGAAGAAGTCGCCGAGACTACCAGTTTGGATAAATCAGTATGGGTATGAGGAGATAGAGGATGATGTCTGAGGCGGGCCTATTTTGATGTCCTTGTCCGCGGCTGAAGGAGCTTCCCGTCTTGCGGACCTTGACTTCATCTTGATTCTGTGACCGCGAGTCTGCTCGCGCCGCCTGCCAGGACCGAGATCACGACCGACGCCTCGATGGCCGATCTTACAAAGGGGTCGGGGGATGCTGCAGCTGGGGGTTTTAAGGGTGACGAGGCCCCGGCGGTTCTGAGGAGGCGGCGGACTTGGCGAGTTAGGCGTAAGAGGCCGAGGCTTTCCATGCTCGAGGCAGTGAGGTGGGCGGGCCGAGGCGTCTGGAGGGTCGATTGATCCCCTTTTTTTTGAATGTAAATGTACACTAGTTTCTGCCTAAGGGCATATTAATATAATCACAAGTTTATATGAAAACACTTATCTTCTTATTCGGTTGTCTTTGAAATGCTTGATGCTTCTCCTTGGTTGAATCGAATTGAAGACTTGTCGCGGGCTCTGGAATTAAAAGAAGTCGAACTCCTCCATATAAAGGGACAATTGGGCCATGTGCAGGCGGAGTCTGTTATTAAACATAGAGCTGCCGGAAAGGCGTGACGAGCTCGTGCTCGTCTTTTGCATTGGAGGAGTCGTTCGAGGTCGCCATGAGAAGGCTAAATTAATAGGCGAGGAGCATGCCGAGTGCGAGGCCATCCATCGAAATGGTGGGATGACTATCTCGGAAGTTGAAGCCAAGGTTGTCGAGGTCGTCATTGTTGTCGCGAGTACCGGCGTGAATATGGTCGGACCTCCCGGCACCACGGAAGCGATGCGGTGAATTAAAAAGGCTCGGAGGTATATCAAGACCGTCATCGCCGACAACCACACTCGATGAAATGCTTGACGGGATGCAGAGGCCTCTTCTTCACGGAGCTTCTCCTAGAATAAATGAACCGAATTATGACGACCGTGGATAGCTCAAGAGGCGTGCTATGGCCCTTGAGCGACGTGGATCCTCAAGGGCCGAAGCCAGCGTCATCAGTGGCCGAGGTCGATCTAGCGAGCCCATAGTGTAGATCGAGGACGAGGTAGAGGTAGGATTAGTATAGATGAGTGTTGAATCGCGATTTTTTGGGATTGGCTCGGTTTTCCGGTCTCCTCCGCCTCGTAATATGTAATCTGCATAACTTATTTTTAAAATAAGAAAGATGTACTTGCTTTGTATTGACTTTATATTGAACTAAAGTAATATATGAAGTCTTCGAAGGAATCTGTTCTCGTCTGATTCGTCCTTGTAGAGTTAGTCTTGAATTAATGATTTTTGCCGAGGTCGTCGGGAGGGTGGTCCCTTATTTCGTCTACATAGAAGAACCGTCTTGAAATAAACGAAGGTAACTGATCTCGTATGTGGGGTGGTTCTGTTTTTTGCGAGGTCATCGGGAGGGTGGTCCCTTATTTCGTCTACATAGGGAGAACTGTCTTGAAATAAGCGAAGGTAATCTGATCTCGTATGTAGGAATGGTTCCTGTTTTTTGCCGAGGTCATCGGGAGGGGTGGTCCCCTTATTTCGTCTACATAGAGAGAACCGTCTTCGAAATAAACGAAGGTAATCTGATCTCGTATGTAGGAATGGTTCCTGTTTTTTGCCGAGGTTATCGGGAGGGGTGGTCCCCTTACGCGCGTTTAAATTCATCCTCGTATTAAACGAAGGTAATCTGACCTCCGTCGAGGGAATTTGTCCTCCGTAGAGGGTATAGAATAATATTGAAGATTAATTATGCATTAGTGACAAATAAAACATGCACAAAAAATAGAATTTTATTGATAAAAGACGACATAACAAAGTAAGACTCTGACTCGATTAAACAGGACCCTGAAAACACGACCGAACAAGACTCGACCTTTGACACTTATGCATAATATCTCTTGGATGAATGATGTGCCATCGTTGGGTAATTGCTCACGGACAATTGGGCGAGCTTATAGGCCCTTTGCCGAGGACTTCGTCGACCGGTAAGGTCCTTCCCATGTGGCTTCCGACTTGCCGAGCTACACGGCTTTCTTGACTTCATTATTTCGAGTCTGAGTTCACCCACTTGGAATTGTCGGGTTTTAACACGGTTGGTTGTAATACCGAGCTACCCGTTGCTTGCACCGAGCTTCCTCGATGTAGGTGAAGTCTATTTTTCTTCGAGTAGGTCCGGATCACTCGTAGATTTTCCTCATTTGCTTGAGAGAAGTCAATGGTACGAGGACTCGGTACTCAATTTGCCGGGATCACCGCTCGGTTCCATACACTAAAGCGTAGGCGTTTCTCCGTTCGAGGTCCTAGGTGTTGTTCGGTATAACCATAAGACACGTGGTAAATTTTCCACCCAAAGGCCTTAGCTCGGTCGAGACGAGTCTTGATCCCTTCACGATGGTCTGTTGGTGACTTGATCGACCATTTGCTTGAGGATGGGCCACCGAGGTGAATTTTGTTGGATCCGGCTCTTGACACCACTCTCTGAATGTCTTATCGCGAATTGTGTTCCGTTGTCAGAAAGGAGGATGTGAGGATGCGAAGTCGACACACTATGTTCTTCCGCACGAAGTTGAGGCGTTCTTGCTTGTGATTTTGCCAAAGGCTCGGCTTCCACCCACTTGTGAAGTAGTCAATCGCAACAATTAGGAATTGGAGCATCCCGGTGCTTTACAAAAGGGGCCTACGATGTCGATCCCCATTGCATAAGCGGCAAGGGCTGCATGATGAGGTGAGGTCGGTGCGGTAGTCTCGATGCGTTCCCGTGGAGTTGACACTTGGACACTTTTTCACAAGGTCAATTGAGTCACGGAACATCATTGGCTAATAGTATCCCCATCTCACGACTTTTTCGACAAGGCTCGGGGTCCGATGTGACTTCGCATGATCCTTCGTGCACTTCGCAACGTAATCGGCTCGGTTCGGACCCAAGCACCTTAAGAGGTGGAGATATGACTTTACAGATAGGACCCCCGCTCAATTGTATATCGCATAGATTTGTTCAGATCCTCCTAACTTCCAAATTGTCTTGGGGCGATTCGCCATTCTCCGTGTACTCTCGAATGGGAGTCATCCATTGGGTTCTTCATCCGAGACTACGTTGACCTCGGCTCCGTCATCGGCATCGTCTATGCTTCGCTTTGGACTTCTTCTCTTGGCGGGCTCGTTGACGACGGCTAATTTACTTAAGATGTCACCGATTGCTTTGCTCCTCGGGATGCGAACTATCTGAAAGTATGAGAAAATCCGTTGCGAGCTTTTGCTTTTCAAGGTATTTCTTCATCCTGTTGCTTTTGCTTAGATTTCCCCAACATTTGGCTTACTACGACACGAGAATCGCTGTGAACTTGCACGGCTCGTATTTGGAGATTTTGAGCTAGGCGAAGTCCCGCGATCAAGGCTTCATACTCTACTTACGTTGTTCGTATTTTTGAATGTGAACCGGTGAGTAGGTGATCTCTTGGCCGTCCGGGCCTAGGAGTAAGATTCTGCTCCGCTACCTGTTTTCCCAAGCCCGTCAGCGTAGAGTTGCCGACTTCTTTGGTATTTCATCCATTGGTTCGGTTTGGGCATCTTACGACACGGACTCGGTGGGCTTCGGTTTTCGGCGACGGTTAGCCTCGGCAGAAATCCGCTGGGGCTTGACCTTTGATGGCTGGCGGGCGAAAAGATATATCGTGCTCGCCAGTTCGATTGCCCATTTCGCGATTCTCCCGAGAGCTTGAGCCGTCAATACTTGCGAAGTGGGTAGTCGGTGAGGACTTGTATGGGATGTGCATGGAAGTATGGACGTAGTCTCCTGCGGCGTTACCAATGCTAAGGCAAGCTTCTCCAAGGGTCGATACCTCGTTTCCGGCCTTTTAGTGCTCGGTGATGAAATACACCGTGTGTCGACGTCCTTCCTCTCGTGCAAGATCGCACTTATGGATTCATCCGAGGCGGCGAGGTAGAGAAAAGGACCTCTCTCTTCGGGACGGATAAAGTGGGGAGTTTGGCGAGATAGCTCTTGAGATCTTCAAAGCGGACTTGTGTACATCATCCCATGAGAATTTCGGGCCTTTTGAGTATCTTGAAGAAGGGTAGTCGTTTATCCGCGGCTTTTGAAGAAAATGCTCGATCTTGACTATGCACTGTCACCAGGTACGTCATGGATGGTCTTTGCATGTTCATTTCAAAATGGTTTGGACCTTGGGCGGGTTGGCTTTTAACCCTTCTTGTGAAACCCAAAGACCCTAAGAATTTTCGGACCGAACCGCAAACGTGCACTTACGGGGTTCGATTTGAGTTGATTTTCGGAGAAGGCCGAGGACGATCCGGAGGTCGGCTCGCATGCGGCTTCCTCCTTGCTTTTTATGACGATGTCGCTCACGATACCTCCACATTCGACCTATGTAGGGCTTAAATATTTTGTCCACCATCCTTTGATAGGTGGCTCCTGCATTCTTGAGGCCGAATGGCATCTTTTTACGCAAAAGACTCAAGTCGGTAATGAAGAAGGCGTCTTGGCGGCGTCTTCGTCGTCCATCGTGACTTGGTGATACCCTTTGTATAAGTCCAAGCGAAGACTTCGTATCCGACCAGCGTCGACCTTCTTGTCAATGTTGGGAAGGGATAGCAATCCTTTGGGCGATGTTTGTTGAGGTCGGTGTAGTCTATACACATTCGCCATCCCTCCTCCTTTCTTCACCATTACCGGGTTGGCTATCCGTGTCGGATATTTGACCTCGAACAAGATGCGAGCTTTTAACACCGGTTCACCTCGTCGTGAATGACTTGGTTCCGTTCGCCGCAAAAATTCTTTGCTTCATCGAACTGGTTTCATGTTCGGTCGATGTTGAGCGGTGAGTGATGATACTTGGTGAGACTCGGTCATGTCGGGGAGACCAAGCAAACACATCTCGAATTCCGTAGGAGTTGGATGATCGGTTTTTATTTGGTGCCTTGGTGAGACCAACTTTGACGACCTTTAAGGTCTCATCCTCGTGCAATGCGACCTCTTCCGCTTTGGTTATCCGGGAGTGTACTTCTTGACTCAACTCCTCGGGTTCCTTTAGTTGCTATGCTGTGGGTCTGGACCGAGGTCCCCGCACCGTAAGGTAACCCGCATACATTCCTCGCTTGCTTTTGATCACCTCGGATCACGGCTGTTCTTCCTCGCGGTGGGTATCTTCATTGTGAGGTGGTGCGTTGAGCATACTGACCACTACAAATAGTTCAGCCAATCTCGCCTAGTATGATGTTATATGGCGAGTGGGCCTTCACTACTTAAGAATTGCACCACCTTGGTGGAGCTTGTTGGTGACTTCCCACCGTGACGGGTAGCTCTATTATCCCTTCCGGCGCGTCTCTTCTTGGGCGAAGCTTGGAGTGGCGCGGCCAGCTTGTGCGGGCGTGCTTCTTCTATTCCTAGCTTGTCAAAACATTCCTTGAAAAGGATGCTTACCGACGCGCTTGTTGTCAATGTACACGCTTTCACCAACTTATTTGCGACCACCGCATGGATCACCGGTGCATCTTGGTGGGGTACTATTATGGTACGGGTCATCCTCGGAGAAGGTGATCGCCTCGTCTGTCTGAACCTCTTGTTGTTAGGCTCGCGCCTCAGGACTCTGTGCTTGGCCTTGAGGGAAGACTTCGTGACTCCACGAGGGAGCCCGTAATAGTGGAGATCACCCGTCATATCGGGACTCGTCATCTCCTTCCTCATCGATATCGCGCTTTTTTGTGGGCGCAATTCCCTCTTCTTTGCTTTCTTTGGTCGGCAGACGACCACGTGTTTGGTACTTCTTGAGGGTCCATCTTGAACCAATATTTCTATCTCTCCATGAGTTCTTTGCACTCTTGATGTCGTGCCCATAGTCTTCATGGAATGAGCGGTATGCTTATCCCTGGTTCGGCGCCTCTTTCCTCCTGTCATCGGTCGAGGCTTCTCGAACAGGTTCATATGGAGTGCGTAGATTTCTGCCCTCGGCTTCGTCAACGGGGTGTATTGAGGTCGCTCCGAGGCGTCACGCGGACCGAGCCTGGACCTTATCGGGCGATGTAATCTTTCCAAGGCGCTTCGCCGGCCTTGGTTCCGATCTTCCCTTCCTTCATCTCTTCTTCCTTTTGCGACCAACTTATTTGCGACCATTGCATGGATCACCAGTGCATCTTGGTGGGGTACTATTATGGTGCGGGTCATCCTCGAGAAGGTGATCGCCCGTCCTTTCTCGAACCTCTTGTTGTTAGGCTCACGGTTCTAGGACTCGGGCTTGGCCTTGGGGAAGACCGTGACTCCACGAGGGAGCCCGTAATAGTGGAGATCACCCGTCATATCGGGACTCGTCATCTCCTTCCTCATCGATGTCGCGCTTCGCTTTTTTGTGGGGGGCGCAATTCCCCCTCTTCCTTTGCTTTCTCTGGTCGGCTTGACGACCACGTGTTTGGTACTTCTTGGGTCCATCTTGAACCAACATTTCTATCTCTCCATGAGTTCTTTGCACTCTTCGATGTCGTGCCCATAGTCTTCATGGAATGAGCGGATTTATCCTCGGTTCGGCGCCTCTTTCCTCCCTGTCATCGGTCGAGGCTTCTCGAATGTGTTCATATGGAGTGCGTGATTTATGCCCTCGGCCGTCAGCGGGTGTATTGAGGTCGCTCCGGGCGTCACGCGGACCGAGCTGGACCTTATCGGGTGATGTAATCTTTCAGGCGCTCACGGCCTTGGTTCGATCTTCCTTCCTTCATCTCTTCTTCCTTTTCCGGGGTCCCACCTTGTGCGCCGTGCTTTCTCTTGTCGACCTCGTCCGCCTTGGCGAACCGGTTGGCTATCGCTACAGCTACTGTCGCGATCACGGGTTCGTGCCACGATCTCTCAGTATAAGACCCCGCAAGATGCCGCTTTGGAAGGCCGAGATGACTAACAGTCGTTCACGTCTTCGACCTTCAAACACTCCTTGTTAAACCTCGTCATGAAGTCACCGATGGACTCGTTACGGCTTTGCCTTATGGTGAGGAGGTGTGCCGACGACGTTTTGACTCCGCCCGGAAGAATCTTCGATGGAAGGCGCCATCGAGTCGCGATAGGGCCGATGCTTCCGTAGGTAGACTATCGAACCACTGCGGGCTTTGTCGACAGTAACTCCGGAAGAGTTTACACATATGAACCGAAATGAGACGTTGGTTGATCATGTTGTATTGGGCTGCGAGAGGAAGTTACGTGGATCCTCACCGTCATAGGGGCGATGCTTGGTACCCGTATTTATCCGGAGAGAAGTGTTGAGTATCCTATTTGAGAGCGGGTGACTATTTTCCGTATCCATCGAAGCCGTCCTCCGAGATTGGGAAGGAGTTCGACGATCGAACTCGTTTAGGTGACTCGGACCGACTTCACGGCGGCCACGATGCCTTTTCCCGCTGCTCGTCCCTTGGAGAATGGGCGAGTTCGCTGAATGGATTCATTCTGGCGATCGGGGCCGGCTTCGCGGCGGTTACGACGTCCTCTCCCGCGTCGCTCGTTCCTTGCGCGGTCGGTTTGGGCCCCGACCTCTCGTTGTGATGCCTCATACCTAGATGAGGCTTCGGCGTTCCTGTCTTCAGGACGTGGCCGACCTTGTGCTTCGCTGAGGTACTGGAGAAAGCTCTCCTTATTTTTCTCGAGAAACCCCTTGACGGCGTCGTCAAGGTTTACTTGCGGAGCCGGATGTTCCCCTGGATTATTGCTGCGATTTCCTTCGCTATGGTAACCTGCCTCCTGCAGGGCGGGGTGTCCGTGCTCGTCGAGACTTTGGACATATCCTTCGGGGGTTTCTTCTCTGATTGGGCTCTTCCCGAGCTGAGCTCGGCGTTCCCTTTCGCCGTCAGCGTTGTGTTTGGTACTTCTTCAGGGGTCCATCTTGAACCAACATTTCTATCTCTCCCATGAGTTCTTTGCACTCTTCGATGTCGTGCCCATAGTCTTCATGGAATGGCGGTATTTATCCACAGTTCGGCGCCTCTTTCCTCCTGTCATCGGTCGAGGCTTCCGAATGTGTTCATATGGAGTGCGTGATTTACGCCCTCGGCCGTCAGCGGGGTGTATTGAGGTCGCTCGGCGTCCACGCGGACCGAGCTCGAACCTTATCGGGCGATGTAATCTTTCCAGCGCTTGCGGCCTTGGTTCGATCTTACCTTCCTTCATCTCTTCTTCCTTTGCGACCAACTTATTTGCGACCACCGCATGGATCACCAGTGCATCTTGGTGGGGTACTATTATGGTGCGGGTCATCCTCGAGAAGGTGATCGCCTCGTCCTTCTGAACCTCTTGTTGTTAGGCTCACGGCTTCAGGACTCGGGCTTGCCTTGGGGAAGACTTCGTGACTCCACGAGGGAGCCCGTAATAGTGGAGATCACCCCACATATCGGGACTCGTCATCTCCTTCCTCATCGATGTCGCGCCCGCTTTTTTGTGGGCGCAATTCCCTCTTCCTTGCTTTCTCAGTCGGCTTGCGACCACGTGTTTAATACTTCTTCAGGGTCCATCTTGAACCAACATTTCTATCTCTCCCATGAGTTCTTTGCACTCTTCGATGTCGTGCCCATAGTCTTCATGGAATGAGCGAGATTATCCACGGTTGGCGCCTCTTTCCTCCCGCATCATCGGTCGAGGCTTCTCGAGCGAGTTCATATGGAGTGCGTAGATTTATGCCCTCGGCCGTCAGCGGGGTGTATTGAGGTCGCTCGGCGTCCACGCGGACCGAGCTGGACCTTATCGGGCGATGTAATCTTTCCAAGGCGCTCACGCCTTGGTTCGATCTTCCTTCCTTCGTCTCTTCTTCCTTTTCCGGGGTCCTACCTTATCGCCGTGCTTTCTCTTGTCGGCCTCGTCGCCTTGGCGAACCGGTTGGCTATCGCCCACTGACTACATCGCAGATCGGGGTTCGTGCCAGCGATCTCTCGGTATAAGGCCCCCGGCAAGATGCCGTTTTGGAAGGCCGAGATGACTAACAGGTCGTTCACGTCTTCGACCTTCAAACACTCCTTGTTAAACCTCGTCATGAAGTCACTGATGGACTCGTTACGGCTTTGCCTTATGGTGAGGAGGTGTGCCGACGACGTTTTTGACTCCGCCTACGGAAGAATCTTGATGGAAGGCGCCATCGTCGCGATAGGGCCGATGCTTCCGTAGGTAGACCGTCCGAACCACTGCGGGAGTTGTCGACGAGTAACTCCGGAAGAGTTTACATATATGAACCGAAATGGACGTTGGTTGATCATGTTGTATTGGACCTGCGAGAGGAAGTTACGTGGATCCTCGACCCGTCATAGGGGCGATGCTTGGTACCAGTGATTTATCCGGAGAGAAGTGTTGAGTATCCTATTTGAGAACGGGTGACTATTTTCCGTATCCATCGAAGCCGTCCTCCGGAGATTGGGAAGGAGTTCGATGATCGAACTCGTTTAGGTGACTCGGACCGACTTCACGGCGGCCACGATGTCTTTTCCCGCTGCTCGTCCCCTTGAGAGGCGGGGTGGAGTTCGCTGAATGGATTCATTACGGCGATCGGGGCGGCTTCATGGCGGTCACGACGTCCTCTCTGCGTCGCTCGTTCGCTTGCGCGGTCGGTTTGGGCCCGACCTCGTTGTGATGCCTCATACCTAGATGAGGCTTGGCGTTCTGTCTTCGGGGCGTGGCCGACCTTGTGCTTGACCGAGGTCTTGAGAAAGCTCTCCTTATTTTTCTCGAGAAACCCTCGACGGCGTCGTCAAGGTTTACTTATGAGCCGGATGTTCCCTCGATTATTGCTGCGATTTCCTTCGCTATGGTAACTTTTGCCTCCTGCAGGCGAGGTGTCCGTGCTCGTCGAGACTTTGGACATATCCTTGGGGTTTCTTCTCGATTGGGCTCTTCCCGAGTGAGCTCGGCGTTCCTTTCGCCGTCGGCCGTTGTTTTGCCGACGGTCCCGGATGCATGGCTTCGTGTACTGGTCATGATTATTTCCTATAAATGGTGGTTGATCGAAAACACAAAATTTCGTTTCCCGCAGACGGCGCCAAAGATCGATCTTAATTTCGTAAGGAAATAAATCGCTGAGAACATCGAGGATTTACGTGGTTCGATCTATGAATAAGATCTACGTCCACGGGGAGAGAGTATTCGTGTATTGAATGTGTAAGCGATTACAAAGAGTGTGAATGATCTATTTCGCCTAATCTAGCCTCTGTTTATACACAATTATTTAGACCTAGATCTTAAATCCGAGGTCTTCTCTAAATAGGATTCGAGATCTAGGATAGGATCTTAATCCTCTCCCTCTCGAACTAGGATTCATTTAGATATGGCCGAGCCTTCTGCTCCCACCGGTTTTAGGTGTCTTCTTGGGCGAACTTGTCCAGCCGAGCTTGACGTTAGCTTTACCCTGTATTGGGCGCGATCTTTGGGCGCAGTGGTTGGGCCATATCCTATCACATGTATACTTTACTTTTGACAAGTTCAAGTTTGTAGTTGATAAAAGGGAGAATGTGAAAATATGCTATTAATGTTTATAGTGAAGAATAAAAACACTTCTAAAATAAGTTTAGATGTGAAAATACTCTTGATGTTAAATAAATAGTGCAAATCTACCCTAAACTTTGTTAAATGACAAAAAAATATGAAATTTAATATCAAGAAAATTAGGATAGTCTAATTATAATCATCTTCATTTCATACATGCTTCTTACACTATAATTTATATATGGTAGTTCTCAACTTTACATATTTTCACATGCTTATATTTATTCTATAATTAAATTTATGTATATTATGTTATAATATGAAGCTACAATTTTTTTCCTAATATTTGTCAATTAAAAGTTTTATATATCGGAATTTGTCATTTCATAATATTACACGCATAATATGTAATTATTTTGTATATAATTGAGTGTTGATTTTAAATTTGAAAAAAATTAAACACAATTAATCCTTTTTTAACTAATTGCATTGTTTATTTAATGTGAAGAGCATTTTTGTAATGTTTATTCAACGGTAAGGATATTTTTGCATCGCTTATTTAACATCAAAAATATTTTTACACCTAAACTTACTTTAAAGATGTTTTTTATCCATTATAAACGTTAAGGGCGTGTTTGCACCTTATTCATTGATAAAATAATATTCTCTCCGTCCATCAAATACATTCTTTGATTTTGATGGCACGGATTTTAATAAATTATAACAAATTTAAAGTGAAATAATAAATGGATAGTGAAATTAAAACATGGATCACGACGATAATAGATGAGTGCATTAATTGGTAGTGGGAGTAAAAGTATGGCCATAAATAATTTTTTTTAAATAAGCGAGAAGATTTAGAGTAAAAATTATAGAGTTGATCTTTTCAAAAAGAAAATTAAACGATATTAATAATGTTTCTCATATAAAATATATTGTACATGCTTTACATTAAAAAGCATATAGTGGACAGTGAGAGTAGTATATAATAATGTTACTCATATAAAATATACTAAATTTATTAAATTGACTGAAATGGTGGTTGATAACAAATCAAAATGCTTTTGGACTGCACACATAGTTTTCTAAACCAATAAAAGATATTAAAACTCAGTTTATTACATTCAAACCGGTCGCATATTGAAGCTGAATATAAATTATGCACATAAATCTGAGGGGAATCTGGATGAGATCTCAGAGATTATTATTTGGTGTTTTGGCTGATAAAATAAATTATTCACATAAAATCTGAGGTGAATCTGGATGAGATCTCAGAAATTATATTTGGTATTTTGGCTGATAAAATCAATTATTCACATAAAATCTGAGGGGAATCTGTATGAGATCTCATGAATATATTCCCCCCATCCACTAAATTCATGCATTTAATTCAGTTTTGGTTTGTCCACGAAAAATGTTCATTTTCCTTTTTTGGAAATATCAATTTTACATTTTTACCATAAACATATCTACTTATTTACAAAAACCACATATACTACATCTTTTACACTCAATATCCATTAATATATTCATTTATTATCCTCATGGCACACTTTTTATACTCACTTATTTTACACTCATTATAATTTATTAAATTGCATACCAAAATCAATGAGCGATTTTGGTGGATGGAGGTAGATTATTGAGTCTTCTTAACGAAACACGCCGTATACATTAAATTTACAATATTAACCAATTCTGTATCTATTTAGCTATGTTTCTTATTTCCAATTCTAGCCAAATTTGTAAAACAAAACCCTTGTGTTTATTACTCCTCCGTCCCACCCAAGACGGCCTTCCTTTCTTTTAGCGCGGTTATTTAGGAGGTGGTATAAAGTGAATAAAGTGATAAAAATAGGTAGGTCCCACAACTTTTGAAGAGTTATTTATTTCCTAAAAGGAAGCGTGCCATCTTAGATGGGACAATTTCAAAAAGAAAATGAGCCATCTTGGGTGGGACGGAGGAGTATAACGTAAGGCTGATTGTGAAAATAAGACAACATTTATCTGAATTTATAATTCTTTTACACAATTTTTAAAAAAGTTGTATAAACTATTATGTCCATTTTGAACCTAATATATGTTATGTGTAATTTTTTATTTCTTCACAAACATGTTTTGCAGTATTAAATACACATTTAAGAGGATCGATGTAACATCTTGTAACTGAATTTATTAAAGAATAAACGTTAGGTCAAATCCGCTATTAAGGGGGTGTTTGACTAAGCTTATTTTAGAGAGCTTATAAGATATTTGAAGAGTTTATTAGAGATAATATCTCAAGAGCTTAAAAGTTATTAAAGTGTTTGGATAATTGATCTTATAAGCTAGAGAAAGAATCGTTAGTTAGAGAGAGAAAATCATGGTTATAGAGATAAAATTGACGAGAGGTAAAATTGATAGTGTATATGTAGGAAATAACAAACTATAATAAGATTATTTTGGTAAATTCATGGTTACTTATAAGCTTATGAAAGAATAAGTTAAGGAACAACTTATTTTTAGGAGAGATTATAAACTGTTGGAAATTTATTTTCATACTTATAAGTTGTTTATGAGCTTATTTTGCCAAACACTTTACAACGAACATATCGCTCTAAAAAATTTTATAAACTGTTTTAAAGAGTTTATAAGCTCAATAAACACCCTTAAGTATAGAGATTTTAGATGAGTGGTTGGCAAGATATGGAGGTTGGAATATCTCTCACTTGAAGCAAGCAAAACTCGGAGAGCAAAGTAACATGTTTGACAAGTTTGTGACGCTCAGATTATTGCTTTCATATTTTACACATCATCTCATTTTTTCTTTTTGAAGTCATGGAAAACCTACAAACCACAAAAATCGGGTAAACCATACTTGATCATCTCATATTTTAGTACATTAGAATCTTTGGTTCTAGTTATGAGAGATTTGTGTTTTGCATGTAATTGAGAATTAAGATGTTGGAGTTTGTTGTTACAAATATTTTGTAATTCACATTTCCAATAGTGAATTTTGCGCCTTAAAGACACGAATTATTTGAGAATAACTTGTAGAAAATTTTAAACATTGTGTTATTTTTATATTTCGGCTGCTTATTCTAATTGTGATGTTAGAACTGCGTTCAGACATTGTTCACAACATCAAAGAATATCCATAGACAACAACGTCCATTAACATTCCAAAATTTTAAGCAAAGAATCTACATTGTTATATGGATTATCCGAAGAAACTCACCAATCGACATCCCTATATGGATACATGTCAAATAGACTTAGCAAACAAATAGGGATATAGTAATTGCACCAAAATTAAAAGGTAATGTTGCAATTACAATACTTAAAGAAAAAAAAGTGTCAAAATGACTAATTCAAGTTAGAGTAGTTTATTTGGGCAATCAAAACCCTAAAACAAACCCTTAAAACTCACGAATTTCACATCAACTTTCACCATACGTTTAAATGAATCAAATGGGGTTTTCTGGTCTATTACACTTTCCAATCGGTCAGTAGATTTCATCATCCAAATATAAAGTACAATGATGGACTAAATCAAAGCAAAAACACTGATCTAAATAATTAAATGACATTTCAACTGGGAAATTCTGAACAAAATATTTTGTAGCAAAACTGGTGGATAACATATCCATGAGAAGAAGAGCATTATCATATAAAACATTCAAGAAATGAAAATACAGATGTGAGAGGACCCACCTTATGCAGCTCGAACGACGACTTTCCTCAAACGAAAGCTTCCAAACGGAGCAGCAACCGAAACTGTTTGTGCATGGGTCGCCCCATGTTTTCTTTTCCACTTTGTGTTCTACCGTTGTGTTATGATTGTATCCAGAGATGTATGTGTAGTCAAACTAGTAAGCAATTTACGGTTTTGAAGGGCTTCATTGCCTTCTTCCACTGCGCTGCTCGTTGTTTTGCATCATCGAAGCACATAACTTTCTTTGGCTGTATCAAGAAACAGTTCTTTTCATTATAGATGCAAATAATAGACAACATCGTTTAATAAATTAGGATAATCTTTCAACATTTTCACAGTTATGTCTCCATATGATATTTTCGACATAAAGAGGATGCGAGACTTACGGTGCAAATCTTGAAATTCAAGGGCTTATGACTTGAACGTTCAGATCAGTAGGATTGTCCGACCATATGATATTTCCTCGGACCTCTAGTTTTGCTGGGTCGACATAAATCAATTTTGGTTTATTTGTAAGGATGAGCTGCACCTTCTTGCTAGTTATCTTCTGCAGTTTCTTGACCATCGAGATCATAAGAACCGACTCGCCTGGCTCCAAAAATTGTTGCCTGTCAAATGTAGGAAAGAAGTTACGAAACAAAGGAAACCAATGGAAACCTATAATGAAGATAATCATAATTGAGAATATGTTTCAACACACCGGAAAACATGTACACACACACACACACACACACAAAGATGTACTCTTAATAACTACATACAAATTTTTATTTTGACCGTTTGAAGAGCAAAAGGGGCATATAAAACAAGTGATTAGCATGGAGTATGTGATCATGAGAATACTTACTAAGGGAAACAGTTAAAATAAGATTAGTCAATCTTCAATAATTGATTTTTGAATTCAGCTGAATATTCTTGAATTCCACTTAAACGATTTGAATTCTTGTCTTGAGTTGCAGTCATTGTGAAATTTCATTAATTCATCTATGAAGGGAAAATATGCTTGCATCAAAAAGGTCTGAACACCAAAAAAAAAAAAAAAAAACCAACTCTTGGCACATACCATTTTGAATCAAATGAATCGATTGAAGCAAGCCTATCGATGCTACTAGTATCAGAAGCTGAAGCAATGGCACCGTTTCCATCATTTGGTTTTACCGAACCATCTCCAACGTGTGTGGGATTCCATGAAGAATCATGATCTTCACCTCCAGGAGACTGTGCCTGTAGATTGTGCAATGACGACTAAATATTTATCATCATAACAAAACTTTTATACTCTTTTTCTTTCTTCAATTTCGGTATACCATGTTAGTCTGCCAGCAGAAGTTCTTGAAATTTCACATGTTTCTTGAAACTTCGATTTTCAAGGAGAAGAACTCTTTATAAAAACGAAATGAAATGAAAAGGATCTTACACTTGGGTCCAAAGCTAGTTGAGGTGGGTTTACAGCCCTCAAATTTGTCCAATCAATTCCCTTAAAAAAAGGATGGCTTTTCAAAGCTATATAGCCATCGGGTCCCGCTCCCGGTCTCTGATTCGGATCAATATCCTGCATCAGACATTGCAATGTACCAGTAAGACAAACAACTAGTTCACATATAAAGCAAAAAATGCAGAATTCCAATTAGAATTTGTAAAACAGGAAGTCCAAAAGTAGGTACGAGATAAAGAACAAATAACATAAGATTTAGTAAG
The DNA here is from genome assembly GCA_036937905.1 of Salvia rosmarinus. Lineage (NCBI taxonomy): Eukaryota > Viridiplantae > Streptophyta > Magnoliopsida > Lamiales > Lamiaceae > Salvia > Salvia rosmarinus. Next base: position 4,505,667 of record CM072820.1, on the reverse strand, counting down.
TTCATTTCTTGCCAATAATTTATCAATCAGATCCCTTGCTGCTTCTGAAAAGTAATTGAAATCTGATGTCTCTAAATAATTCTTTGGAAAATAAGCCATTCACTTGCATCCTTGAAAGGAGACGTCCTGAAAGCATTTGGTACAACGTGCATCCAAGAGCCCACAGATCATTCCTGGTGGAACACATTTCAAACGAACACCAAGTCATGACCGATGAAAAGAATAATGCAAGTTCGAACACCCAAAAGAAAAGGGAATAGGTCAATAAATAATACAAATTCATACCCAAAAGTTGCCGGAGAGGAATTTAGAACTTCCGGAGGTACATATGCGGCTGTCCCCACAAAGGTACAGGCCTTATCATCTGAATATAGTTAAAAAGAATAATAATTTATCACTCAGAATTCCACCGAATTCTTTTGAAATTAGCAATAAAAAATATCACGGACTAACCGGATGCAACATTTGGAAGGACGGTTATCTGGCCACCTTGCATAGGCTTTACACTACCAAAATCTGCCACTTTGATATGCCCGTCTTCAGTGAGCAGCAGATTCTCCGGCTGCTATCTAGAAACTATTAGCATCACTGATATAATAACCCAACAATTTTCAACAAGGTAAAATAACCCTTGAGGCAAAACCTTGTGTACATCCAGATGTACAGTGCATCCACCCCAATTACGGTTCACCTTTCCCTAATTAGGGTTTATTAATCCACCGTTAGGGTTTGTTAATCCCAATGAGGATTTAATTAGGGCAGATGCACCATGCATCCGGATGCACCGGAGTGTGCCTCATACCTTAATATCTCGATGTATCAAGCCCATACTATGTATATATTCGAGAGCATCCACAACTTCAGCCGCATAGAAACGAGCATCTTCCTCAGATAGACGGCCCTTCTGCACCCGCAAGATCAACCACAATGATACTTCGGTGGGAAGAAATTACAAGGAAAAATTGATATAGATTTTTCAAACTCGAACTGGAACAGAAGGCCTAGGCTATGTTTTTGTGAAAGTCGAAATGCAAAATATATAACAAATTAAATTTTCTATCTAGAAACAAAAGAAGCACATCAAATTAATGGTCAACTATAGAATTATATTTCCGAGAAATTTTATGCATGTGTTCGAAAAATTAACTTACCCTTGTTATTTGATCGAAAAGTTCTCCGCCTTCACAAGATTCGAGCGCCATGTCTTCAGAAATTACAGGAACATCAAATTACCATCACGGCAACCAAGAAAATAGAAAGAATATATGGCAATGTCACGAGTAACACTCACAGAGTGAGAAACTATCTTGAAATGTAAAAACAATCGCACTACCCCGGATGATCTAACTGGTCCAAAACAATGCGCTCCAATTTTACATAAGCCGTTTTGTTTTCTTTTGTGATGAACTTTTTGTCCATGATCTTCATAGCATAAATCTTTCCAGTGTCTTTCTTTTTGGCTCTGACGACCTGTCGATGATTAATCAAATGAGAAACAAGCTTTGCCTGCATTATGCACATAAAAAATAGTATTTCCCAGCTTTTACCATAATCAAAATTCTGAGATAATACCACAGCACAATTCTGAACTACTCAGCGGGAAGAAGTCAATAAGTGACAACTTAGATAGGAAAGAGCTACTAGAAATTTACAAAAAGTATCTAACTAGAGTATATGGAAATATAATTTTTAAGCATATGCAAGTCAAAAGTGCAGTATAGAATTGTCTGGTCATATTATTGCATGATTTTGACCAGATAAGAGGTGAAATATTTTGTTAATGTCCTCTGCAGTAGTAGTTTAGTTGCATTGCCCTATATTTTGTATTTACAAATGAAATCTGGAAAAGGAAAAGGCCAATCACCTAGACCAAGAATGAGTTATTGGCTAAGCAACCTAGCATAAATAGTTTGTGAAACACCTCTAGAAAAACGATAGTCAGACCGATGAACAGGGAAACAAGCACCAAATTCTTGATGTTCGTGGTAGGACTAACAGTTGGCGTATGCGTCTCTTGGGAAGCTCATGCACTAAGCCATATCCCCAAATGACATCAATCACTGAAGCTTCGTTTTGGGAATTATAGCTTCCTTCACAAGTTCCTCATACTTTTAACTAAAACCAGAAACATGTTTTACATCATAAGATCTATAAGTATAGTTTTCACGAAGACTTAACATCTCATTTACCAATTTTTCACCATCGCAACTATTCTTGGTTTGCAGACAGTTCTCAAACAGATGAAAGAATTCATGTACTCAACATTCAGTTCGAAAAGATAGAAACATTTCTTGAGTTCTATCTGAGAGGAAATATAATAAATGGAAACAACAAATTAGGTTCAAAAAATTGCAAAATATCAAATGTTCGATAATTGCAAAATTCCAGAATACCTTCTGCTCCTTCCATTTCAAACAACAGGCATTCGAGTTAAGCAAACAGAAAGGAATCAAGGAAAGAGGCAAGAAATAGCAAGGGGAAAACAAGTCTTCTGGATGGGGATTGAACAAGAAACATCAAACTCAATCGAATCCATATCAATTCAACAATGCATCAAAACAAAAAGAACCCATCGCATGAATCCACATTCAAGAGCATAAAATTTTTGGAAAACAAATTAACACATAAATGAAAAAGAGGGGGAAAAGCAACGAAGATTAGACCTTTGAATAGGAACCAACACCATAAATCTTGCCCAATTCAAAATCTTGAATGCTAAAATTCTCCTGTGGCGCTCTGAAGCAGAAATTCTTAGATCTCTGAGAATCATCATTACCATTACCATCATTGTTGGATGAAGAACTGTTGCTCTGATTCTGAATCCTTATCTTTGAATCAAATTCCTTCTCCATTGCATTTACCGCTTCCCCAAATGCCAACATTATTTCCGCCAAACTTCTCTAATTTCCCCACCACCCCCACAATACATGCAAACAACAATACGAATTAAAGCCAACAGGTTTCAGCTCTCTCTCTAAAAAAAAGAAAAGAAAAAAGAAAATGTTGAGACAAGAGTTGGATTTATTTTTCACAGCCCCCTATGAAAGTGAAGACCGTTGAATAGCAGAGGAAACGATCTCAGAAACTTGAGAGAAGACAACTACCCATCAGACATCAGATTAGATTCTCCACAAATATTCTTTTTTTCTCTGTTTCACACAGCAATCTGATAAAGCCCGCATTTCAAAGAGACCCCCAGAAAGCAAATGTTTCCTTACACAAATATATGATTGAATACATATATTATTTCCTTTTTCTTTGTTTTGTATGCAAGTATGAAAATGTTTATGCATATATCTGAAAAGGTATGGACTTTATGAATTTTTCAAGGTCTTGAAAGGAAAAGCTATGGACTAAGATGAGCGGAAAGAAGGAAATAGGCATATGTATGGCCGTATGGGGATTAAGAAGTATACATGAAAATGAAAAAAGAAAAGGAAAAAAAAATGATGGCCATCATGTCATTGGGAGAAGAAGCATTGTGATTCTTGAACCATTGCAATACAAAATTCCCTTGTTTTAGGAGCAACTTTTACTTATTAGATCTTCTTTTGTTTTATTTTCCTGAAAAAATACATATTTTTAGATTTTTTCACTCTCTCTCACTTTTATTTTGTAAATTATCTCAATCGATATACAAATTATTTCAACAATCTCTAACAAAATAAAACTTAAGTGTTAAAACCATATTTAATATGCATGTTAATACTTAAAATTAATAATAAAATAAAATACTTCAGAACAAGATTTTATTCGGCCTAATTTTTGCGCTTCTAGCAATCAAAATCACACCAAAATAATGTTGTCATTAGTACCTCCAATAATAGATTTTTTCTTTCTTAAAAAGTAAAGAATAAACTTTTTTAGAATTATAATGAAGATGTTGTGGTAAAAGTTGAGAGTTACCTTTTTTAATGGTAACTTTTTCTTTTAAAAATTAAAAAATCAATTTTCATCATTATAAATATGCTTACTTAGCATTTTCTACAAAACTAATTTTGAAGATATAAACTGATTTTTATTTTTGAATCCATAATAGTCTTTCTTATTTTTTGTCTTTTGTGAGATCGTCTTTCTTATTTTTGTCTTTTGGATCTCACAACTATCTTATAGATATAGTTATAGGGAAAAACCGTAATCTAACCAAATTTATTACATCAATGTCTTAGTTAACCAATTTCATAAAAGTATGCAAGAAATACCCAAATGTGTAAAATGCCCCTTGAATTGGTCAAAATAGTTATGGACAATATTGTTTTGCTATAGACAATCCATTTAATTATGCTTTGTTATGCTTGCTATTAAAATCGATAGATGGAATCCGTTGTATATAGTGAAAACCTTTCTCGTGCCATTGTTGACTTTGTTAGGGGCCTGAGAGACGAAAGAACCGCCTCTGGTCAATGCTAATATTGTCGTGGTCCGAGAGGTGCAACAATGCCACGCATGAGGACATTATCCTACGATTTTTGATTGTGTAATCCCACGCTTCTAAAATGGTATCGAGCCTTAGGTTTATCGAGGAATTATTTAATATTTAGCATTTTATGTGTTATCCTAACTGGAGGAGACTCCAAAGTAAAATGAATCGGACGACTTGTCGAGATGCCAAGCATACAAGTATGCTTTCCAGATTTGGAAAGTACTCATGAGACTGAACCAAGGCTCGGGTTCTTTGAAAGAACTTTTAAACATAGCGTTCAAATGAATACCACTTAACTCATCCGACATTTCGAATGATATCCTGATGATGAAGAGGCTCATTCTCAATGATTATCTTCTAGAAGCATTGAGAATTGTTGAGAAGGACCCATCCACCACACGATCGATGGAGACCGAAACAAAGCGAGCAACTTCGCCTCCTAGTTAAGGAAATTTCACGATTCTTCGTTCGGCGGAATTAAGGAGATCCGAGCGACAAGCAATATTATGGCACTGTCTATATGGCGCTCCACAAGAGCTAAGCGGGATATCCATACAAAGAAGAGGAGATTCTTACCACATCGCTGGAGTATCCAAAAGAAGATCAAGGCCTCGAGCGGAAGAGGCGAAATTGGTCAAGAAATCCCGGCAATCTAAAATTCAAACCCGTTGGGACGGGCGAGGATAAAGCTCGTGCGAAAGAATAATCCACTCTCCGTAAGATGAATAATCTAGAGAGAATCGGATTGAACGAGTTGCAAGAGTTAGCGGAGTCATTTGCTAACCTCAATATGGTGGATCTAAAGATGAACCGTGGTTAGAAGAAGAACCACCAATTCCACCACAAGGAGTACCGCCTATTGATCCTATGGGATCGAGGGACAATATAGTCGGCGCCAAGGACCGATGCGTAATTTGCGGTGAACAAGCGAGTAATCCGCAAGAAAGAGGAGGCAAAGAACGCAGAGACCCTGTTGGAAAAGCCAACTGGAGCCTATACATCCCTATGGATCGACACTCGACATTGATGAAGTCAATTTCAATGATCGAAAATATCATAGATGAATGGGCAAGATCAATGGTTGTTGCGTAGCAACACCGAACTCGACGCAGCGAACATGGTCAAGATCCTAGAAGGAAGTTTAGCGGTGTTGTTAAACAATACCGGGAACATTGCTCGGTTGATAGAAAAAAGCGATCGACGCTCGACTTCGTGGAGGATGCAATCAAAGGCATACGGCCGATACGCTTAAAGTTCATTTCCTCGAGATGGATATTTCAACGGCTATAACGACGAGAAGAAGAAATACTTGATGGCTTTATACAATCTAAAACTAATGGTTTTAGAGCAAAAGTCTCTCAACAAATTTCTTGATTATTTACAAAGTATCAACATCTCGGTATGATCAACGAAGATGTTGCTAAAGAGTGCTTTTCCTAAAGTTTCCTAGTCCATGGAGGAAATGTTCATCGTGATTACCAAGCAGGAGGTCATGTGGATGGTGTTTCAAAGGATGTCTTATGTCCACAAGAAGTTGTCGAGTGGTGTCAAATCGCAACCACTCAAAAGAATCTCAAGAAATTGAGAAGATCAACAGATCGGCCCGTTGATCTCGCGTGATATGCTCGATCTTCCAACGGAAATCAAGGAGAATATTTATATCAATCCGGAGGAAGAAGAACAGGTTCCAACCCTACAACAAGGGAAGGAGAGAAAGAAAGAGTTCTTGGAGGCCAAGAACGATGTGGTCACGACAGAAAGCCAGATATTACAAATCTGGACAAAGAAGCGGTCCAACAAGAAGACGGTATCAAGCTCAGGGATCCGGTTCGCGAGCAACAACAAGCGAAGAAGACTTTCGAGACGAGCTCACACTAGAGCTAATGAAAGTTTCAAGGATTACAGAATCACGGACGTGCGGTGCAAAGGGCATATCTCAACAAATTGCCCACGTAACGAGCAAAGGGAATGCGGAAATTGAGTTACACCGGACATCGAGGATGCAGATACTACCAAGAATTGGTTCAAGTATACCATTCAAGATATACCCTCGAGATGAGTATATATGAACAAGAGAAATCTTCATGAGAAGACGAATCGGATGAGTCTTGAATCGTGATCCGATCAAGGAGATGAGGCGCCATCGGGAGCGCCAAGACGAGCTAGGTCACACTAGTCGAACCATCGCATCACGTAAGATCTTTGAGCAGATAATGAACAAAACCCCGAATCTATAAAAGTATCGAGGTTTTCAATCGAAAGGAAGATAGACCATGTTCTAGGAACACGAGTCTAGTCAAAAGGAAGCATAATGTGGTCATGGCGTAACCAAAGCGAGAAATGTCGCCCATCCCGCCATCGGGAATCAAGTAGATGCAACCGATACCGCCGGTGATATCGGGAAGATCTTCAAAGCATGAAGCCGTAAATCGCTAATACGATGGAATGGATTCATATTGAGCAATTCAGTTGGTGATAAAATCATCACTTTATCCGGTGCAGATTCACTAATTGATATCGCAATCTGCGATAAGAGAATACGAGTCATGCAGATTCGTAATGGGAACCATCTCGTGGAATCTATGTGGTAAAATTTATAGCAATCTTCATCCAAGATTTCTTATAATATCAAAGATTCCGGTTCAACAGAGCCACGACTCTTTATCGTGGACTTCAAGAAAATAGATTGATGGATGATGGGAGCAGCACCATATTCCATCACTTATCGTGTGTCTTATGCTCTTCAAACTCCCATCATACGAGTTATATTTGGGGAAGGAGTTTATCGAGATACTAGATATCTTCAAGAAGGTAGCTAGAGCTAGTCGTCTCGATCGGTGGAGATTCCACCTCTAAGAGAAACAAATATCCAATCAACAATAAGCCATACTTGAAGATGGCGAGTCAAAGATTTGGAGCCCCAGGTTATCCTTCCAAGGGGATAGAGTTATCTCCCAACCATACGAAAGAAGTTTTTCTCACTCGTATGATAGGAAAGCAATTAGAGACATTCAACAACAGGAGATCAGAGTTTCAGCCAAGATTGGATGTCCTCAAGGATGGCGAGAAATTGCCATAAGATTTGACACTGCAGGAGAAGAAATATACTTTCCTTGCGCAGTGTTATGTGATCTTAAGAACTCGGGTCCAACGCCTCATGAGGAACCACGGATTTCGGAGGCTTTCAAATGACCATCACAGGGAAGGCCGACCGAGAAATGGAGGTCCTAATCCTAGGACGCAAATTCCTCGATAGGTGCAAACCATGGGGAATAACAACTGAAGGAATGGAAGTGACAATTAGCGGGAGAAAACTGCTGATTGAATGACAAGTCCATTCTCAATATACATCTCAATCGGGGTGTTATACGAGAAGTACAAGGCAGAGTATTTCGCTGCCTATGTCGATCAGTGTAGGAATCGCACGACCCCAAGAAAGGAGTTTTCCAGTGGAAGAAAATCTCACCTCGATTCTTTGGAAGAGATTTCTCGAAAATCTTGCTCTTATCCAAAGGAGTAAGACATGCGGAAATTTTGATAGGCGGAGCGGGTCAAACACCATGGTACAAGGTCCGGACTCCACCAATCTATTTCCATGACACAGAGCGAGATATTCGTTGGGAAACAATTTCTCATGATGTTAAAGAAGTTTATGCGGAGACAATGAAAGGAGGCGATTGGTGTTCACAACCAATTGTGATCACAAGATCATTGTTCGGCGAATACAAGGGCATTTAATAGACAAATACCGATCGATTTCGCAGAAGCGTGGTGATGAAGGAAAACTTGACACCCAAAGATGAAGGATCAAAGAAGGTTCAATGAAGCCTCTTTGAGTTGCGGGATTTCGTAAATATCCAAGATCCGGATGATGAGGAGATTCAAATCCTCAAAGCATCTCGATATCTCACCAAGATATTGGAGAAGAGCATGAGTAGCTCTAGAAGATGTCAAACGGAAAATCGCTCGTTGCTATAGCGAGGATCCTTTGGCATGGTGGGATAGGAACCAACTCAAGCTAGTCCGAAGGTTAAGCCGGGCAAGGAATTGAGTTCGTCGATTCGACCCATCCCGATGAACCTTGTGGATCGAAGGACATGAGGCGAATAATCAAGGAACATCTTGATTTAAAGTTGATTGAACCAGGAACTCGCCTTACAAAGCAATCCGGTTTCTAGTAAGGAATCATGGTGAGGTCAAAGAGGTAAACCCGTTGGTTATTAATTATAAAGAGATTAATGACATTCGAGTTTGATGGATATTTTATCCGAATAGAGAATATCTTATCAATTGCATTAGGAATGCTAAGGTGTTTTCCAAGTTTGATTGCAAGTCGTTTTCTACCAGATTCGCATGGAGGAAGGGTAAGAAGTTCACGACTTTCTCTACTCATAGGGCACTACGTTTGGAACGTAATGCCATGGGGTTGTGATGCACCTAAGATATTCGAGAGGAAGATGGATAATCTTTTCAAAGATTATTTCTCTTTTATGTTTGTCTATATTGATGATATTCTTATAACTTCAAAGAATATGGATGAACATGTCGACATTTGGAGATCTTTGCGGATGTCTCAAAGGAAGGATTGGTATTGTCTCGAAAAGAAGGCGCAATCATCATACCCGAAAGATTGAGTTTTGGGTATTGAGATCGATGAAGCGGAATTATCTTGCAGGATCATATCGTGCGAGAGGTGCGAAATTTCCTTAAGATCTCAAGGAGAAGAAGCGACTCAAATTTTTTGGGAGTTGTTAACTTTGCGAGAATGTTCATCAAAGATCTTGCAAAACATAGAAAGTCTTTAGCCCTCGCTAAAGAAAGATGTTCTTTCATATGGACGGACGAACATCGTGAAGGGATGAAAAGTTTGAAGGAGGTTTGCAAAACTCTCTCAAAGCTTTCAATACCTCGGGACGAAGACGACTTAGTCCTCAGACACGATGCGAGTGATCATTGGTGGCGCGGTGCTTACAAAGATCACCCCATTTGGAGAAGAGCCATGCAGACATCTTGTGGCGGTCTTTTCCTGAGAAAATTTTATGCTCGGGCACATCAATGAAAAGGAGTTCTTTGCAGTTTGACAGGCTTTTAAGAAATGGCCTATTTTCTTACTTGCAAAGAAATTTACTTTAAAAGTTGATAACACTCAAGTTAAAGCTTTTTTAGTAAATAAGATTGAATCTAAGCCTGAAAAGGCTAGATTATTAAGATGACAAGCTGAATGGCAATATTATATTTATGATATTGTCGTTCTCAAATCTCATGAAAATATTCTTGCAGTTTCCGACGAGAGATTGATCCGAAAGAAGTCAATCTATCATCATAGCCGTGAGGCATCTCCGGAGAATCTAGAGTTTCTCCCAAGAGAATGGGATGAGTGTGTCCTCCATGCCAAACAGTGCGAGGAGAATTGAGAAGGGATGTGACCGATGTCACACACGAATAAGAGAATGCATACGGAATGAGGGCTCGCCCAATCCGTATTGCACCGCCAATGCTCCGGCCGCGGTTCAAGATCGGGCAAGGAGTCCTTTCCGCATGAGCGGTATACCAGTAAGGGATTCAGTACCTTTGCACGAGTGCTAAGTTGGTGGATTCTTCGAATTACCGCCCAGCAAAAGACGATGACCAGTGTCACAACCCGACTCACCGTGTCAACCCAAAGACTCGGGGAAAAAGAGGAGAGATCAGCCTTAGGCCCACGACCGGCAAATCTAAGGTTGATACTAATGTTTTGAAATTTCTCCTACATGGCGGCATACCACCAATTGGGAGAAGTTGCGAGACAAGAAAGTGGTCCATCCCAACACATCAAGTTGATACCTCGGGAAATATCCCTGATGTGGATGTCCACCGAGCCAATCCACGGATGTCAAGTTATGGTATGATTATGGGGCACTCGCCTCAGTTTATACCACCGCGCCAAGTTTCACCGAAATCAAGGGTCTACAAGGTGGATTCAAGAAGCGGTGCATGATTCCCGGACAAATAACCTGTGTCTCGATTGAGGAGACGTTTGAGCTTTATTTCATCGTTGCTCGAAACCCATCGGCAAAAGTCGCGAAGCCTTCCACTACATTAGCCGACGACCCGTCTGAGGCCACGAATAATATAAAAAGCCCCGACATCGGATTTCACGTTGGTCTTCACATTCTCCGAAGATCGATTACTACGGAGCATGGAGATTATGGGTCCGCATCTTCTTGAGATGGACAAGGTCAAGTTTCCGCTCAAATTCTTTCAGAACTCGTCGAATGGAACCTTCCTGTTGAATACTATGGTAGGAAAAAAAGACAGGCTTCGCAGAGAGTTTCTTCGAGAAAAGAGGACTCTACTGCGGGAAAATAAGGTTGCGCGAGTAAGGAGACTCATCGCAGAGATTACGCAATATGGCTCACTTTGTCCATTGGACGCCCGAGTTTGTTCGACCGCCGTAACCGAAGAGCGGAATTTGGAAAAAGGCTTCTTGCCAAAACAAGACAAGAAGAAGTTCCGATCCGATGAGCATGAGGAGCGTAAGGTTCCTCAGAAAAGGACACCTCGGGCACCTCCAAAAAAGTAAGGTGGCCGACAGAGGAGAAAGAGTCATGTGACTCTGAGACTGAAGATCACCCACCAAAAAGAAAACGACAGTGGTGGGTGAAGCAATCGAGAGATTCCCACTAAGAAAAAGATAGTGGGAAAATTGAAAGAAGACTCCACTCATCAGCAAACGACAAAACGTCGGCAGAAGAAGTTGGAGTGTACAGGCAGGCCATTTTCAAAAAGAAGGTGGTCCAGACACATGTGAAGACACGTGAATCTTTTCTCCACCACAAAATGAGTGTCGGCAGGAGACAAGGGTCCCAAAGGACGCATGTGAGCACATTGTCACGGACGAAGCATCCGAGGCAATAATTCAAGGCAATTATAGAGAATCTAACCTCTATATTAACCCAAGGTATGAAGCTCGGATCATCGCAGCATTTTCCAAGCTTTCTTCAAAACCCAAAGAAATAATCCTCTATATAATAGTGTAATAGTTTTCGGTTTCAAAGTTTCTTTCCTTTTCCTTTTAAGTTTTAGAGTTGTATGCGGAGGCACCCACTACCATAGGTAGCTAAAGAGTTAGTCTCCTCCAGAAGGAGATACACCTATGTATTAAGTATTTTATAATTCCTCAATAAAAGTGAAGGCTTTTTGCCCGACTATTCGGTGTCTTGTTTAAGTAATCTTCCATAGACATCGCCTTTATACCATACGCCCGAATCGAAAGAAACGGGGTTGTCTTTGAGTGAGTGCGAAGGAGGTCCGTAAGGTGAGTCCATCGATTGCGATTGTGTGGTTGGTTGTGGCTCGGAGGAAGCCTGAAGCCCGTAAAATCCGACGATCCGAAGGAGTCCCTAGCTTGTGGTGGTCACAGGTATAATGGCAAAACTCGGTTGATTACTTTTAATTTGTGCGGAAGCATGTTGGGCGATAGTTAACACGTTTATCTCCATAAATGGATGTGTTTTGGATAATAGCAATATAAAGCATGAATGAATGGTGATTTGAAGGGTAATTTGGTCTTTGATATATGAAATGGGTAGATCTTGCATGTTTTTATGGTTTTAGTTAAGTTCTACATGTGTATTATGGATTTGGGTGTTTTATGGGATTACCTCATAGTTATATATATAATAGTGAAGTTTATGTAAAAATTGGTATTATAAATATATGATTGGAAAGAAATATGAAAGAAATAAATAAATTTGTAAAAGTTGATGTGACATTAAAAAAAGTTGGTTGAAAATTTTTTAGGCTCTCTTCTTTTTCAAGCTTCGTGTTGAACACCAATTTTTTGTTTTCTGTCGCATCAACCATTAATAAACTGATAGGACACGGCCCAACTACCAGGCCCAAGCATCAGGCCTAATATAAGTGGGCCTGATAGTAAGCTCGGCCTAGGGGAGTTCGGCCCAAATCACAAGTGGAGACGCAGAAGATTCGGACACATCTAAAAGAATCCTATTTAGAGAAGATCTGAGATTAAGATCCTATTTAGAGAAGATCTCGGATTTGAGATCTAGGTCAATATAATTATGTATAAATAGATGCTAGATTAGACGGAAAAGAGCATCTACACTCTTTGTAATCGCTCCTCATATTATCAACACGCATACACTCTCTCTTGCTCCGTGGACGTAGATCTAATTCAAAGATCGAACCACGTTAACTCCTCGTGTTCTTTATTGCATTTATTACCTTACAAGTTTAGATCGATCATCATGGCGCTGCGGGGGGCCGAAATTACGTGTTTCGATCAACCTTTGTTCACATGGAATCAATCATAACAATGAATACCAGAAGTCATACATCCAGAGTCGCCGCCGGCAACAACAGCAACTACGACGGCAGGGCGCACCGAGCTCTGCTTGGGAAGAACCCAGTCAGAGAACCGACCCCCGAAGGGCATGTCCAAAGTCTCGACGAGCAAGGCCATCCCATCCTGCATGAAGAAGCAGAATACCATGGTGAGGGAGATCGTAGCAACAGAGGGGAACTCCAAACACCGCAGATAAACCTCGACGAGGCGGTTAAAGGTTTCCTAGAGAAGAACAAAGAAAGCTTCCTCCAGTATCTCAGCATAGAACAAGGTCGGCACCATCACGAAGAGGACGCCGAAGCCTCGTTGAGGCACGAGGTGGCACAATGAGGTGAATCCCCACCACGGATGATAGGCGCATACGCCCACAATGCTCTACGAGTCGGTTTCCAAACCCGACCATACAAGGGATAGGCAGCGCGGGTAGGTCGATCACGAGCACCGGGGTCGATCCTCGTAATTATAACGAGTCCGGCCGACAAACTCGACATCCGGAAGGTGGATTTGATGGATATGGGAAGATCGTCACCCCTTTCTCCAACGAGATACTTGACACCCCTCTCCCAGATAAGTACAGGGTGCCGAGCATCGCCCCCTATGACGGACTGCGGGATCCACAGAACTTCCTTTCACAATTCCAATACAACACGATCAACCAACGCCTCAACACCATTCATATGTGTAAGCTGTTCCCGGAGCTTACGCCGACAACGCTCACTGGTGGTTCGACAGTCTACCTCCTGGCAGCATCGGATCTTACCGAGACCTAATGGAATCTTTCCATGAAGGTTCTTCCAAAAGCCGAGTCTAAAACCACCTCGGCTCGCCTCCTCACCGTGAGGCAAAGCCGAAAGAGTCCATCGGCGACTTTATGACGAGGTTCAACAAGGAATGCTTAAAGGTCGATGACGTAAACGACCTCCTTATCATATCGGCTTTCCAAAACGGCATCCTGCCGGGGGCCCTGTATAGGGAGATCGTCAATCGAGCCTCAGATCTTGCGTCGAACTATGACACATAGCGGATCGGTTCGCTAAAGTGGATGAAGCGAAAGGAAGAGCGAGATGTCGACAAGTCCGAGCCCTCCGACAAGAAGAGGAAACAAGATGGTCAAGGAGACCCAAGCCAAAGGCGACGAAGTGCCCTGGAAAGAATACAACGTGGCACTATTGAGTCCAGGCTCGGGCCGCGTCCCAATTCGAGCGACCTCGCTACCTGAGCGACCTCGGCATCGCCGACAAAGACAAGAACAGAGATTTACGAGCTCCATACGGACATGTTCAAAAAACCTCAGCCCATGCTAGGGAGGTCAAAGCGCCGATCTAAAGATAAGTACTGCTCTTTCCATGAGGATAATGGGCACGACACGGAAGAATGCAGAGACCTCATGGAAGATATCAAAAAGTTAGTACAGGACGGGACCCTTAAGAGGTACCGAGGGTCGGCACGAGGCTCCCGCCGAGATGATAAAAATGAAAGCCGTCAAGAAACAAGTGAATCGCGCCCACAAAAAGCAAGGCAAGACACCGATGAAGAAGGTGACGACGAGCCCCAATATGATGGAGTCATCTCCACCATCACGGGGCTCCCACGAGGCATTACGAAGTCCTCAATAAAAGCCGAGACCGTAAGTCCACGGACCGACGAACACAGAAACAAGAGGTTCAAAAGGACGATGCCATTACTTTTCTCGAAAGCGATCTGTACCGCCATAGTGCCTCACCAGACGCCATGATAATACTGACGGTAATCACCAACAAGCTAGTTCGGGCGCATATCGTTGATAGTGGCGCGTCGGTAAGCATCCTCTTCAAGGAATGCTTCGACAAGTTAGGAATAGAAGAGGCGCGTCTCACACCAACACCTCTACCACTTAGGAGTTTCGTACAAGAAGAGACGCTACCGGGGGGTTATTGAACTCCCCACATGGTGGGAAAAGCCGGCGAGCTCAACCAGGTGATACAATTCTTACGTGGTAAATGCGTACTCGCCAGTATAACGTCATACTAGGCGGGGCATAAAAATCGATGAGGGCGGTATGTTCAACATACCACCGACAATGAAAATCCCCACCGCAGAGGAGGGCGTGATCCAGGGGATCGAGAAAAAGCGAAAGAATGCATGCGATGCCTTAAGAGGTGCGGGGCGTCGACCTAACACCCACAAGCATAGCAATTCGTGGCTCCCAGTCGAGCGGAAAAGACTTCGCCATTCGAAACTTCGGTGAAGAAGTCGAGCTATCGAGGACGATCCTCTCAAGGTCGTCAAAGTTGGCTCTACCGAGGTACCACATCTGAGATAACAGATAATCCAACTCCTAAGGGTGCAGAGTCTTCGCACAGTCGCCCATTGACATGACCGGGTCTCACCAAGTATCATTACCCACCGCTCAACATTGATCCAAATATCAAGCCATCCAGAACAAGAATGTGATCTTCATGGCGAGCTGAACCAGTCGTATATGATGAAGTGCACCTCTTGAAAGCGGGCATATTATTCAAGTGAAGTATCCGACACGGATAGCAAACCCAAGAATGGTCAAGAAGGGAGGAGGAGGTTGGCGAATGTGTATCGATTACACCGATCTCAATAAACATTGTCCGAAGGACTGCTACCCCCTCCCCAACATTGATAAGAAAGTTGATGCTTTAGTTGGTCACGAAGTCTTCAGCTTCCTAGATCTATACAAGGGGTATCACCAAGTCCTGATGAGCGACGAAGACGCCTCCAAAACAGCTTTTATTACGGACTTCGGAGTCTTTGCGTATAAGAAAATGCCTTTCGGACTCAAGAACGCAGGTGCCACCTATCAAAG
Organism: Salvia rosmarinus; assembly: GCA_036937905.1. Lineage (NCBI taxonomy): Eukaryota > Viridiplantae > Streptophyta > Magnoliopsida > Lamiales > Lamiaceae > Salvia > Salvia rosmarinus. Next base: position 4,490,082 of record CM072820.1, on the reverse strand, counting down.
GATGGTGGACAAGATATTTCAGCCCTACATCGGCCAGAATATGGAGGTTTACGTAGATGAAATCATCGTCAAAAGCAAGGAGGAAGCCACATGCGTTGCCAATCTCCGAATCATCCTCGGCTTACTTCGCAAAGTAAACCTAAAGCTAAACCCCCAGAAGTGCACATTCGCAGTTCGGTTTAGAAAATTCTTAGGGTGCTCGGTTTCACAAGAGGGATTAAAAGCCAACCCGTCTAAGGTTCAAACCATTTTGGAGATGAAGGAGCCAAAGACGATTCACGATGTGCATAAGTTGACGGGCTGCATAGCCGCGCTAAGTCGCTTCCTTTCCAAAGCCGCGGATAAGCAGCTCCCTTTTTTCAAAATACTCAAAAAAGCTCCGGAGTTCTCTTGGGATGATAAACATAAGTCAGCCTTTGAAGACCTCAAGAACTATCTCGCCAAACTCCCCACATTATCCGTCCCCAAAGAAGGGGAAATCCTTTCACTATACCTCGCGACTTCGGACGAAACCATAAGTGCAATTTTGGTAAGAGAGGATGAATGCCAGCTCCCCGTGTATTTCATCAGCCGAGCACTTAAAGGGCCGGAAACAAGATATCAGCCTTTGGAGAAGCTCGCCCTTGCATTGGTAAACGCTGCGAGGAGACTGCGTCCTTACTTCCATGCACATCCCATACGGGTTCTCACCGATCATCCACTTCGCAGTGTTGGCGAAGCGCCTTCGGGGAGAATCGCGAAGTGGGCAACCGAGTTAGGTGAACATGATATATCTTTTGCCCTCGTCAAGCCATCAAAGGTCGGGCCTTAGCCGACTTCCTTGTGGAGGCTAACCCTCATGGAAAAGCCAAAGCCCATTGAGCCTACCCTGCATAATATCGGCGAACTCATCAAAGCCTCCAAAATTACTGGCAAATTTATGTGGATGAAGCTTGGGGAAAACAGTAATGGGCATGCATGCTGCTTTTGGGACGTAAGGCAAGAAATCACTTACGCGCCGGTTTAACTTCAAAACACGAATAACGAAGTGGAATCACGAGACCTTAATTGCAGGACTTCGCCTAGCTCAAGGTCTCAAGATACGAGCCGTGCAAGTGCACAGTGATTCCCAGGTCATAGTGAGCCACATGTTGGGAAAGTACGAGGCAAAAGGCAACAGGATGAAGAAATACCTCGAAAAATCAAAAAGCCTTCAACAGTCTTTCTCATACTTCCAGCTGATTCGCATACCAAGAGAGCAAAATAGCCGAGCTAACACCTTGAGCAAACTGATCTCAATGTCAGAAAGCTCGCTAGTAGAGGAGGTTCAAAACAGAAGCATCGATGATACCGATGCCGAAGTCAACGTAATCTCTGATGAAGAACCTAACTGGATGACTCCAATCCGAGAGTATTTGGAGAAGGGCGAACTACCCCATGACAGACTCGAGGCTAGAAAGATATTAAGCAAGTCTTTGCGATACACACTTGAGCATGGAATTCTCTACAGAAGATCTTACCTCAACCTCTTAAGATGCCTTGGTCCGCACCGAGCTGAATACGTACTACGAGAAGTGCATGGGGGATCATGTGGAAGCCATATCGGACCCCGTACACTGTCAAAGAAAGTAATGCGATGGGGATACTATTGGCCAACGATGTTCCAAGACTCAGTTGACCTCGTAAATAAGTGTCCGAAGTGCCAAATTCATGGAAACGTGCCGAGGTTACCTCAAACCGACCTCGTCAGCATGCAAAGTTCTTGGCCATTCACTCAATGGGGGATCGACATTGTGGGTCCCTTCTGCAAGGCTCCAGGGCAGTTTCAATTCCTGATTGTTGCCATCGACTACTTCACGAAGTGGGTAGAAGCCGAACCCCTGGTAAAAATCACGAGCAAAAACGCTCTCAACTTTGTCTGGAGAAATATTGTGTGCCGCTTTGGCATCCCTCACGTCCTCGTTTCGGATAACGGGACACAGTTCAAGGATAAAGTCTTCAAAGAGTGGTGTCAAGAGCTTGGGTTGACAAAGATTCACCTCGGTCGCTCGTCCTCAAGCAAATGGTCAGATCAAGTCACCAACAGACAATTGTGAAAGGACTCAAAACTCGCCTCGATCGAGTAAAGGGGCGTGGGTGGAAAACCTACCGCAAGTGTTATGGTCTTACCGCACGACACCTCGGACATCAAGCAGAGACACCCTACGTCTAGTGTATGGAACCAAGTCGTAATCCCAGTGAGATCGGTATGCGAGCCCGTGCTCATCCACTTCTCACCAAGTAAATGAAGAAAATCTACGAACTGACTTGGATCTATTAGAAGAGAAAAGAGACCTCGCCTACATCAGAGAAGCTCGGTACAAGCAACAAGTAGCTCGATACTATAACCAGCGTGTCAAATACCGATAGTTCCAAGTAGGCGACCTCGTACTTCGGAATAATGAAGTCAGTAAAGCTACGAAGCTCGGCAAACTAGAAGCCACTTGGGAAGGACCATACCGAGTTGAAGAAATCCTTGGGAAATGATCCTATAAGCTCGCTCATTTATCCGGTGAGCAAATACCCAATACGTGGCACATCGTTCATCTAAAGAGATATTTTGCATAAGTGTCGTGTCTTTTTGTTAAGTCGTGTCTTTTTGTTGAGTCGTGTCTTTTTGTTAAGTCCTGTCTTTCGGTCTCTTCATTATAAAATCTTCTTATTTATTTTATATTGCGTGTTTTATTTGACATTTATGCATACAACCTCTTCCCATCATACAAAATCCTCTAAGGAGGATAATCAATACCCTCCAAGGAGGAGAACCTTCTAAGGAGGAGAACTAAACGCGCGTAAGGGGACCACCCCTAGCGACACTTCTCGCCAAATAAGGAACCCACACCTTTGAAAAATCACACAAGCCACAAAATATGTGCAGTGTTCGATACAAAGGCAAAATCATACAAGAAACAAAATATGTGCAGTGTTCGATACAAAAAAAATCACACAAGCCAAGTGCAGTGTTCGATACAAAGGCAAAATCACAAGCCGTAAAGAATTGCATTCTTTGTTACTATAATATACGAAGCAAACAATAGATTATGAGGTCGACGAAGGACCGTGAGGTTGAGAAAAGCTAAGCGATCCACGGAGAAGTTAGGGTTCAACAGTCGCCTATGCTAACTCTACCCCGCCTCTACTTAGCCTCGATCAACACCGAGGTTCGCCACCGATCTCTATACCTCAACACCCGACCTCGGCCCTCGAGGACCTACGTCTCGCTTGGGAAAAAAAACATCTCTCTTGAGCTTGCCACTCCGAAGAAAAAGGCTCCAAGGCAATGGCAGAAGTCCTGGCATACGAAGAAGCCCCGACAGAAAAAGAAGCCTCGGCAGCCGGTCGAAGCAGTTCCTCAAGCTGTGGTTGGTGAGCTATGACGGTCTTATATAGACCTCCGATCTTTTTCAGGTCGGCAAACTGCTCCTGAAATTGCCAGGAGTTCCGACCATACTCATGCTTGTACCTCGCACAACGGGCAGCAGTCTCAACAACTTTAGCTTCGACCTCGGAGATAGTCATCCCACCACTTCGGTGAATGACCTCCTCATACTCGGAGTGCTCACCACCATCTTGATTTAACATTCTCCTCTGCGATCCGGAACCTCTCCTCCAACTCCCAAACCGAGCACAAGCTCGTCAAACTTCTCCCGAGAAGCCACGAATTTCACTTGGCCTCTTCCAGATGTCCGAGCTGGTCATCCAATGAGCGACCTCGACTTGCTTTTCGTCGAGAGCACGGTTCAAGGCTTCTATTTGATCCAGCCAGGGAGACAGGTCAAAAGACGCACAAACAGGCTGAAGACATAGCAAAATAAAAACACTTCGATGAATTGAAGAATTTTATTAAAGCCTTAAAGGCAAGTCAAAAACGACATCATAATGATGACGTATTTACATTTGGTCTACAAAAAAAAAGGGGGGGGGGGGATCAACTGACCCCTCCAGCAGCTCCTCCCTCAGGATCGGCAAGCTCGGCCTCCTCATGGACTTGAGCTTCTTTAGCCCCCTCCTGGACTCGAGCTGCTTCAGCCTCCTCCTGGGTTCGAGAAGCTTGACTTCCCTGGGACTCGAAGCCTCGACCCTCCAAAGCTTCAGCCGCCTCCCGATCCCTTAGTCGATCGGCCATTAAAGCTCGATCATGGGATCTCGGTCCATCGGCAGCATGACTAACTCCGCGAAGGCAAGACCAAGACAAGTCGACTCTCCAAGACGGGCAAGCCCTTCAATCCACGGCAAGGACCTCGAGAATAAGCCCTTGAGTAGGCGTCATCCTCTCGTCACCTCATACCCATACTGACTTATCCAATCCGGTAATCCTCGGCAACTTCGTCGATGGCGTCCCGAGATCAGCGTTTATTCAACACCCCGACCATGCCGGTGGCCACCGAGAAACCCCGGCTGTGAATAGCTAGGGATGTCAATACGGGTTGAAACCCACGGGTGACCGAATAACCCGATAAAATTAATGGGTCAAGCTATAAAATCATAACCCGAATATAAAATCGGGTTATTCGGCCAGCCCATTCGGTTGACGGGTTAATCGAATTGGCCGGTCGGGTCGTGGTCGACCCATCGGTCGGCATAAAAAAAAACTCAACTCATTTTTTCCCTTTATCTAATAGTTAGAAATTCAAAATTCTTGATTTCAAAAATTTACTTTTCATGTTTAATTATCTTAACTTTTGTAGCTATTATAGATTGATTGTTTATTTAGTTTTTATAGTGAATTAATTTTTTTTCCAAATTATAAATTTTAATTGGTATTATAGTGAATTAACTTATAAAATATTTATTAAATAGTGAACTGGCTATTATGGAATATGAACTTGTGAGCATTATTTTTATTTTTGATATTATAATATAATTTAAATTGTATTATATTGAATTAACTTATTAAATTTTTTCTAGATATAAGTTTTAACTCCGCTATAATTGTATTATATTATTTAGAGATCATTTAGTTACATGGAATGCGAATATTAAAGCATATTAGAAAAAAAAAAAATTAGTCATGAGCACTATTTTTAATTTTCATTGTTTGCACTTCAAAGTTAGTATAATAAGATTAAAAAAAAAGAACTTGTGGAATGTATTATATTTATTTTTAACATTTTTTTTTTACTCCAACGCTTAATATAAAATATTTGTTATAAATATTATTATTATCAATAATATATATATATATATAGTTTTTTTTCCTTAAACTTTCTGGCCCGATTGACCCGATGGGTTAGCCCGAAACCCGAGAGTTTAGGGTTAGGGTTGAACATTTCTAACCCGAAAAAAATATCAACCCGAATAGCCCGATAACCCGAGTGGGTTGGCCCGAACCCGAGCGGGTTGGCCCGATTGACATCCCTAGGAATAGCCTCTCAGCAAAGGCACGGAGCATCTCCCCTTGCGAGCCCGCCGCTTCGGCCTCCCGATGTCGGGCCCCCTCTATTTCGGCCTTCAACAGGCCTACTTCGACCTCCGCCGTCCTAGCCTTCGCCGCCTCAGCAGCCGCCACGGCCACTACCTCCCTCCTGGCCGCATCCCGAGCTTTAGCCTCGGCCTCGGCCTCGGACACCTCTTGAACGAGGAGAGTCTTCTCCTCCATCTCCCGGCATAGCGAGCCACCACGTCACCGAGCAACGGCGCTTCAGTACTCACACGAGGACGGACGCCGCCGCCTCGGTCGACACGCCTCGGCCCCGTGCGATAACCAACCAAGTCGGGAAGGACACAATAATTACATTACTTTATAATGTATGCAAGCAGATACCCTACCTCGGGAAAAGTACGAGGTGCGGGTTGAGAACCGACGATCTCGTATTCTAGATCGTTGGCAACCGAGGACTCGGGAATCGCACGCCTTATCCTCTTAAAGAGTTTGAGAGGTACGGGCGAAGGAGACTTCGAGACATCTCCACTCCTCTCAGAGGAATCCTCGACGACATCCTTCAGTGCAAAGGTGGAGATCTCATAACCAGAGCTCGGTCCATTCCTTTTCTTCTTGTCTCCGAGCAAGTTCACTATGAAAGAAGTACACTTATCAGCACAAAGGAGCTGACAAAAAAGCGACGAAATGAAAGAAAAAGGGGGGGCTCACTCTTCACCGGCTCCACCGAAGTGGCAGGATCATAAGGGCTCAGCCCCGCACCGACGAGCTCAGAATCGGTAAAAACATCATCGACTTCTCCAATCCTTTTCAGAGCCTCCTCGAAATCACCAAAGTTATCGTTTACGACCACATCCGCCAGCTTCTCAGTGTTCCAGACGAACTCCAGGAAATCCTTCGATCGACAGAAGAAGAACTTCTTCTGTCGAGATCCAATTCGAGATCTTTGACTTCGTTTTCAATTTGAAGCCACGACGAGGTGATATATAATACCACCCCGAACTAGACTTGAATTGGAAAAACCTAAGGATCAGCCCTAGGGTGAAATGATGGTCATGCCGATGGGCATAGACGCCAAGACCCGTCAACTGCCGAAATGAGTTCGGCATTATTTGGGCTAGAGGAATACCGAACATTCGTTGAAGTTCGACATAGACAGAAGGGAAAGGAACACGAAGACCAGACTTGAGGCTGTCTTCGTAAACGATAACAAATCCCGCTTGAGGACGCAGTTCTCCCTCCGGTGGAACGACCAGCCCCACAGAGGGTGGAACAAAAAAATGCGCAGCAAGCTCTAATACGTCAGAAGATTTTAGACACGAAGAATAAGTGGAAACTTTACCAAAATCCCTCGAAGGGGGAAAAACTAAGTTACAAACACACGGAACAAAAGAATCAACGGTATAAACTTCTAAAGCCACCGGGGCAACTGGTGGCGACACAGACACAACGCGGCCATCATGACCGCGAGATTTCTCAGAGGAAGAAGATGAAGCCATTAAATATTACTTACTGGTTTTGTCGAGGAAGATGCGATGAACTCTGACAACAATGGTGGAAGAACTCTGCTTTTTTCAGAAAGCAAAAACTTTTTTGAAGTTTGAAAGTTGGCAACGGATAAAGTGATACGAGAAAAGGCGTATCAAGGAAGTTATTGACAATATGCACTTTATCGGGAACCCAACCGCTGTACGCATTAAATGCAGATTACAGATCCCGTGTTCGACATCGGCAAACCATCCTGTGTTCGGCCTCGTCACGACGCTACGCATTCAACCACAAGGCCATATATCCTACCTCGGCCAGGTGAAGCCAAGTAGCATGACTTCGGCACAACGCCTCGGCAAGGTGAAACCAATCGATGTGTGACTTCGACACATGACTTCGGCATAACACCTCGGTTAAGCGAAGCCAAGTGACATGCAACTTCGAGAGAAGACCACTACAAGATTGATCGCGCTCCACTTCGTCACACGAAACACTGGCGAATCACGACCCCTAAACCCATTACGACCTCGCTTTGCGTCCTTTTGGGAGGGATATGATAGGACACGGCCCAACTACCAGGCCCAAGCATCAGACTCCAATATAAGTGGGCCTGATAGTAAGCTCGGCCTAGGGGAGTTCGGCCCAAATCACAAGTGGAGACGCAGAAGATTCGGACACATCTAAAAGAATCCTATTTAGAGAAGATCTGGGATTAAGATCCTATTTAGAGAAGATCTCGGATTTAAGATCTAGGTCAATATAATTATGTATAAATAGAGGCTAGATTAGACGGAAAAGAGCATCTACACTCTTTGTAATCGCTCCTCATATTATCAACACGCATGCACTCTCTCTTGCTCCGTGGACGTAGATCTAATTCAAAGATCGAACCACGTTAACTCCTCGTGTTCTTTATTATATTTATTACCTTACGAAGTTTAGATCGATCATAAACCCTTTTCAATACTATTTTAACACCTCTTACGGATTTTCTTCATTTGTTTTTATGATGTTAATAAGTGAATTAAAGGACTTCAATAAGTTAATAAATTAAATTCAACAAAAATATAATTTCTGGGCGTTCTAAAACTTTATTTTAATGAAACAAAAAAAAGTGTTCCCTAAACAAAAGTACAACTAACCAATTCTTACAACACAGATAATTTAATACAAATCAATGTACATCTCCGATTTGAAAATTATAGATGACAAAAGTAGCAGGTTTGGGTCAGCCGAGACCACCGAGCTAAAGGTTAAACCGAGTTGGACGAAATTGTATCGGGTCACCTAAAATTCATCCATCCCAATACTATACGGGTTATAGGGTCAAACCAGCTCAACTCATTTGTCCATATTCAATGTGTAATAAACCATCATTTATTCATGTTCATTCAACCACTACTACACTACAATAAACCTTGCTCGTTTGGTAGATATGTTTAGATATGTCAAGATAGATAAAAATAGATATGTATTGTAGATAATGCGAGATTGGTATCAGATTTCATTGTTTGGTAGATATGATATGAAATATAGATAGATTCATATCTGTTGGTACACTAGTTTATATTTTAGATTAGTCAAGAAAATTACAATTATAACCTCATTACAATTTTGAATTTTACAAATATATCCTACTATATCCCACCGTGAAACGCCTTCTCTTACATTTCGCTCCCCAAGCATTTTCAGATCTGCAATTTTTTCGTAATAGTTGTAGCAAATCTACATGCTTTTCTTGGATCGTTGTCGTTATCCCCTATTGCGTGTAAAGTCTGCGTATGAGAATTTGAGAAAGCAAAACCACGAATGTTCTTCCGTCGTGAAAACATAGGTCTTTGAAATTTGGTTTTTGGGTTACAGTGATGTTTGCCTCTCAGTACAAGCATTTCAAATAGTGATTTTGAGGGCAACTTTGAAAACGATTTTGCTCGAGATGGTCTTCTTCAATGAATTGAAAAAAGATGATAAGTCGATCGAGATAAGAAATGTGAGGGTAATTTTGCCTCACATTAATGTTATCTGCAACATCGCTTGCGGGAGAGTGAACGTATCAGAGGTTGTTGATGGGTTGTGTAGTATAAGTTCAATAGTAATTTAAGAACGGGCTTTGTCATAAAAACGGGCCTGAGGGTTAATAATCTGAGATACCAAACAAGTGATTAACTATAGATATCTTCACTATCTGGCTTTATCCACCCTATCAAACATGCCCTTAAAATTTAGTAAGTCAAATCTAATATAAAATATATTAGATACTTGTCGGGCTCATTTGGCCCATAAACCATGGGTTTTTTTGTCTCAAACTTGGACGGCCCAACAAGCTATATATGACCAGGTTTTTTTGGCTCAGTTTTTTCGAGTCTCTACTTTCCTAGTCAGCCCAAGCCACACCTAATTTCAGGTCTCTCGGGATGGCCTATCGAATTTTAAAAGTAAGGTCAATTTATTTAGGAAAAAATATTTAGTATATGAATACTGGTATATGAAATAAATTATAGTAATAAAATTATTAATATAGATGCCTTTGTAACGATAAGGCTTCCGAATTGACGACTGACTCTAAAGACCAACACGAGTCTTTTCAGTGTGTTTTATCCATACTTACACACCCCGAGTCTCTATTTTCATAGTCAGCCCAAGCCACACCTAATTTCAAGTACCCCAGGTTGGCCTGTTAGATTTTAAAAGTGAGATGGGTTGGCCTATCGGATTTTAAAAGTAAGGTCCAACTATTTATGGATAAATATTTAGTATATGAATACTTGTATTGAAAAAAAAAATTTAATAAATGAGCAATTCTTAAGAAAAGATACAGATGATATAAAATACTCTTTCCGTCAACTAAATACGTTTATTTAATTCTATTTTGGTCCGTCCATAAATAATGTTCACTTTCCTTTTTTGAAAACATCATCTTCACATTTTTACCCTAAACATTTCCACTTATTTAAAAAACAACAACTCATGGCCCATATTTTTACACCCACTATTTATTAATATATTCATTTATTATCCACATGGTCCATCTGTTTACATCTACTTATTTTACACTCATTATAATTTATTAAAATTCGTGCCACCAAAATCAAGGAACGAATTTGGTGGACAAAGGGAGTAAAATTTAAGAAAAGGTTAGTAGTCGGTTCTGAAATCCGAACACTAGTGAATTCCCTTCTTCCTTTCCTCGCTCATTCGTCAAATCTAGATACCGTAGTTCTTCTGCATCCTGCACCTCTGTAACTCGTGCTCGAGCATCCAATAGATTGGGGAAAGATTAGGCTGCTCGATGGTGGTCCTAATTCTTCTCGTAGGTTCCTCCTCCTCCTCCTCCTCCTCCTCCTCCTCATCATCATCATCATCCACTGTCATTTCTAAGGTGGTAATAGCTTGTGCATCCACTGGCTGCCACCATCGTTCCTCACTGTCGTTTGGCTCTAGTGACTCATTTATATGGTCAATATTTCGATTGATGAATGAATTGGCTGACTGCACGAAGGATTGAAGGGTATCCTCCAATGATGGCTAATACCACAGACAAAACTGTGGATGGTGACGTGATAGGTCTTGTACGTTGGATGTGTTGGACATCTCCCAAATTGGGTTTGAGTGACATGCCCAACCATGGTGGGTGCATTGTTTCTTTGCTCTTTGCAACAATTCAACCTCTCGGGTTAGTGTTGTTATCTGCTCACTAACTTCATAGTTTGAAATCGCCTTAATCACAGGGCAGACGATATTCCATATGCTTTTCAGATCCAATCAGCTTGAAGATCTTTCTCCTCCGTAACTCTAGATAAACTTTCATGTTCCTACAAAAAAAAAAAACAATCAAATGCACTAAGGGCATGTCCAAGCTAGTAGTTCTGCTACTCAAACCTATAACATAAAACGTATAACTATGGAACAAGTCACTAACATTAGTTACATCAGCAAAACAATCATCAGAGGTTTTGAGATCTAATCAAAACATATAGTTAAGATATATTAATTTCCAATCACTTAGGAATTTTCCCAACATGACCACACGTTTTTAATCTAAATACTTAGCTGGTTTATAATTAATTCTAGGAAGAATAATCTTTGTAAATCTTTTGGAGTTAGTATATTTTATTGAGACCTAACGGAGATTGAATTTATGCTAATTAACTATCATAAGCCTATCCGGGAGAGAAATTATTTATTTATGTGATGATCATCATGATTTGAATTAAACATTGATAATTGAGTTAATAATTAAGTTAATTGCATGATCAGGTTGAGTCGATATATTTTGTAGGATTAATTTTTCTCATCCGTTATCTAATCCCTTTTTTTATGTTTTCTAATTCGTGTTTGTGTTTAATTATTTACTGTGGGCTCGATTTTAAGTCTATGAGGATATGATACTCGACTTGCTAATTTGCTCTAATTGCGCCGTTTAGTTGCAATAATATTTGCTAGGATTTTAGCTCATCAAAATCGAGCACAACAAAAGGAGAGGTAAAGGATGCAAGTGAGGAAAAGGAAGATGAAGACCATGAGGATAATGCTGAAGATAATGGAGATGGAGATGATGAGGATGATGGTGAAGAGATGGAGGCACACGGAGACCAAGAGTAATAAATAAATAAAACATTTAACAGAATCCAGTCCCAGTATGGGGGGAAGAAAATTCCATTACTTAGGGACTTGATGGGTTAGTCCAGGGATTAGATATAAGGGATAAACATGGGTCACCAATGAATTAATTTCTTCTGTTCAGCGCATAACATAAATTCATTCAATAGGAGAAAAAATACTACTTACTTCTTTATCTTCGAAGTTGAGTAGAACTTGTATTTAGAGTAACGAATCCCCATATTTAAGATAGGGGTGGCTGGCGAAATACCCATATCTCATAAGCCACTTGTGTAAGTACCCATCCGGGATAAAAACATGCGAAATCAGGTAGATTTCTATTGTAGGGACAAATATACCCTTAAATGTTGACAAAGCTATCTTGGTTTTCTGTGTAAAATAACGAACTACGCCCGAATCCGAATGATTTGTGCTCGGATTCGATCGGATTCTGATAGATAGCTATCCGACATATTACTGATCGAATTTCAATCGAATTCCGATCGGATTCTGATCGGATTCATTGCACATCTCGGATTTATTTTCCATACCGATCGATTCTGTCGTGTGTAAGGAATCCGAGATGTACACAACGACCGGATCCGATCGGATTCTATTTTTTTTAAAATTATTTCAATATAGCGCGCTTTGAATTTTCTCACCGTTGAATTCTCTCAAATTATTGTACCATTCAATTCATTCACGTGAAACTGATATAAATGTACTGAATCGTGTATTGCTATAGTAATTTAGTACAATAATAGGTCTGATTTTACTATTATTATAGTAACTTTGTACAATAATTAGCCTGAATTCACTGTAGCTACAGTGATTTCGTACAGTCTGAATCATGTATTGTTATAGTAATTGAATAAATTTCACGTGAATGCTACACAGACACTCATCATTTGTTGTTGTTTACCTTCTATAAAATTTTCGAATTCATTCATTCATTCATATCTCATAACTTCATTTTCCATTCCAATATCATAATCTTTCCAATTGAAGTTGAAGCAGAGTATTTGAAGGAAAACCACGGAGAATTCAAGCTTGTGATTTTAATCTTTTCAATATCATAGGTAATTTTCCAATCTGCTTATGATTTGAAATTATATTTTGATTGAGAATTTTGTTTTAATTTTTTTATTTATTCTTTCTTTATGTAGATGGACAATTGGAAATTCATTATTGTGAATTATGGTGGAGAGTTTGATAGTGATTGTATGTATATTGGTGGGTGTCAACAAATCGCCCAAATTCCAGGTCGTTATCTTTACAGCCTCATATACTATATCAATCTGTATTGCAGGCCAATGAATTGAGCACGGATTATCAATTATTTTATTTATCCACATCTCGATATAGTCGGATAATAAAATCATTGTTAACCGATGATGAAATATTTGCTCGATTGTGCAAGTCCGAAGAATATCCACGCGTTTATGTAGTTCACAACACTACAAATATTGCTAGTGGATCAAACTCGGGAGATCCCAATCATTCGATCCACACAGAGATGCAAGGAGAGTCTTTACAAGATGTTCGAAGTATGCTTTCTGGTGATTGGTTTTCTGAATCCCAAAGGCTCGCTACGGAGCATGGTATGCATGGTATCGGGACAACAAGGCCAACAACTCCTATTCAGAATGATGATGTTGATGGAGAAGACGAAGAAGAAGAATATGTACATGAGACCGAAGATCTTGAAGAGACCGACTCAGATGCCTCCGACGACAATCCCGAACAATCAATTTTAAATAATACGTTTATTGATTTTGTAGGATGGATTCGAAGAGAAGGACGATTTCCCAAACTATTATCTTTGATTAATCCAAGCACTTGTCCAGAAGATGTCAACCAACCCGATCTCAAGAACTAACTAATCGTTAGTTCCGGCCATTCCGCTTAACGCCGCTGCCCTCACTTGTTGCTCGTGAAATGGACCCGACAAGAGATGGAGAATTGAGTAGTAATTCATATTACTATAGCAAAGATGACCTCTATCTTACTGTTGGTGTGTGGCATATGGAGCAGAGGTCCGAATACGTCGTTGGTCTTTCAGATACAACACGACTAACATTTAAATGCAAGCATTGTGAGAGGTGTAATTTTGAGTTACGAGCTGCCCAACGAGGTAATATTTGGAAAGTTTATAAGTTTATATCTGAACACAAATGCCACCGTGATTTGGGTTATGTTGATCCATTGAAAGTTCATTCAAAGATAGTTGCAGCAGACATGCTCGAAAATGTGCACAATAGGTGAAATTATGAAGCCTAAATCAATTATGGCGGAGTTGAAACATGATTTTGGTGTCCGATCGCTTATGATGTGGCGTTGAGTCCAATACAGCGATTGAGTTAATATACGGTCGGCATGATGAGTCATTCCAAATGTTTGTCAAAGTTACCCGCAGATGTTGAGATGCATTTAATCCCAGACATTTACTGATTATGAGGTCGATGGCGATGGTCGATTCCGGCATCTGCTCGTTGCTCTCGCTGCATCTATTGCTCCCTTCTATTTTTGTTTGAGACCAGTGATCGTGGTAGATGGTACTCATCTCAAGGGAAAGAATAAGGGAATTTTATTTGTTGCAGTAACGAAGGATGCCAACGAGCAAGTGTTCCCGTTGGCATATGGTGTTGGGCCAATTGAGAATGATGAATCTTGGTCATGGTTTATATCACGGATCCAACGGGTATTTGGAAATACTGAAAACCTCTTAATTGTCTCGGACGCACACGTGTCCATAGCTAACGCCATCAAGAGAGTATTTCCACAAGCTCATCACACCTTATGCTTCTACCACTTAGTGAACAAGATCAAACAATTTCGCAGCGGCACTGTGGTGGAAATGTTCCAAGAAGTCGCTTATGCATACGAGCCCGCATAATACCAACGTGCTATGTCTCGCTATCGAGAGCATAAATGATAAAGATATCAAAACCGCTCGTGTAGGACCGTAAAACGGGCTCGCTCAAAGTCCCCGTGAGCCGCTTTTAGTTTCTTAACATCAAATGCAGCAGAGTCATTTAACTCTCGATTATTATGGGTGAGGCGCCTTCCAATATGCTCAATGTTGGAGGCAATCGACTTGTAATTGAGCAAAGGTTCAACGATAGACGAAGCAAAGAAGACGTAGATCTGACAACTATCTCACCGAGGAGACAACAAAAGCTTACAGCAGCGGTGTCAAAAAGTCGCCGTTACTCTACGATGAGGTCTACAAATGCAAAATATAGGGTGATGTCCAGCGTTAGGAACTTCCTGGTCGATCTCCAACTCAAATCGTGTGATTGTCGAGAATTTAACCAAGACGGGATGCCCTGTTCACACGCAATTGCTGCCATTAAGTATGTTTTAATACTAATACTATACGTCGGATATTTTTCATGTAATTCATACTAATATTTTTCATTGATAGTGAGGCCGGAGAATCCATCCACAATTATGTCGAAGCATACTACACGACCAACACCTTAATTGAGACATATAGTGGTGTAGTGAATCATGTCCCTCAATACAATGATGGGATGGTTCCAAATGAGATAGCTCAAACGAATGTATTGCCTACTATTGTGACAAGACAGGCTGGACGACCTAGAACAAGTCGGATTCGATCCGGTGGTGAAAGGTCTACAAGAAGAGTGCCTACAAACCATATGGGAGAATCGTCTAGCAGTAGACGTCGAGCACCAAAGAAATACAGCCCTTGTAGGGAACCATGACAAACACGAAGGACATGTCCAAATCGAATGGATGAAGGCATAAACGATTAATTAAAGTTGTTGTATTTTTTTTAATATTTCGAAGTTATTGTGTTTGACACCTTTTATTGTTATTCTTCTTTATATCATCCAATTGTCTTTAATAATAAGCAATTGCAATACTAACACTAAATATATATCAATTTAAAATGCAATCATAAACAATTTAAATATATATCATAAACACTAATATACATAAATATTCTATATAAACAGTCATAAAAAAATATTTACAAAAAATAATAATTCATAAATAATCTAAGCGGTTTCACACAACCCAAAAATAGAAATAGCTATAATTTTCCTATATGTTGGTATATGAGTACTCCCCCAAATAATACTCAGCGATTCGGATATCACACGCTCAACGTACATGCATTCATATGGACCACAAGCGACGTCGTCTCTTTAGGAGTACTGGTTATCAGGTGACGGGATACATAATTCAAGTGGCACGTCTCTTTTCGGTATGCCTGTATCGTTTTCACTCCAATAACATCCAAGATGTATCCAAATAAATGCAATATGGGAGCCATCTGCTGGGCGCGACGACTCTTCACATGGTCATCTAATCGAAAATATATCGAATCATATAGATCAAGCGCCCAGTCAAGCACTCTGATAACAGCGACGACGTAGTGTCCTTCGATAAGGATAGGAATAATCACCTATATAACACAATTATTACAAAATATATAAATTAAAATCAAAATCAAATATATTAAAATTTAAATATATAACATGATATTGAATTACAAAAATCACCTGATGCATGCTGGACCAACCGCTCATAGTGGATAATCCCGTCGTGCCCTTGATCAAGGAAATAATACTCTCGGGGACCTTCCAACCACGTGAAGCAGATTCCCAACCGGCATGAAGGATTCACTGTTGAGACATTCAAATACTTTAAAATTTGAATTGATTTAAGCAATAAATAAATGAATGTAAATTATTGGAAAATATCAATACTTACATAGAAGTCGGTGTCCAATATAATCGTGTTTGTATTGTTCACGGTGGACAATATAGTATCGCCCTTGATCAGCCTCACTCTGCAGCTCATCATGAACATATCAATCGTCTACAATAAGAACAATGGAAATAATCAGTATTAATAAATTAATTCAACTAAAATATATTCTTAATACTTAGAAATTCAGAGTACTTACGTCTGCAGTTAATAAGCTGTTCGGCTTAAGAATATCCATGAAAAATGCTCGACTAAGAATTTCACCACTCTCGAAATGATCATCCGTCGGCGAGGGGTGGCATCAATGAACGACTTGAAGTTCGACGCTAACGTCGAATCAAGTGCACGCGGTTTGTCAGTACCAACATACGGAGATGATAGGGCCATCGATGGGAATCGTTGTCGGTCACTCTTCCTGGCTACGGGCACTGGTGTCACCACAAGACTGTGATGTCCTTCACCATCCCCGATGTGATCCTCATGCATCGGCATCCCTAAACTCATCCACTGGTGTCCATAATCGGACATTCCTATAGTAGTGGCTTGCTGCGGGACTTCGGAGGCCATCCCTATTGATTGTGCCCAATCATCTCTCACAATCTGCGTAGAACATATCATTTGACTTAAAAATATTTAAATAGACACAAAATATTTAAATTATTTAATTAAATTGAACTTACTTGTCCACAATCACCAAAAATATCAAACATCTCAGCCAATGAAGCAGGAAGTGGCTCCTGATAAGAAGCAGGAGGTGGCTGCTGATAGAAAGCAGGAGGTGGATCCTGATAAGAAGCAGGAGGTGGCTGCTGATAGGAAGTATGAGGTGGCTCCTGATAGGCACGAGGTGGCTCCTGATAAGAAGCAGGAGGTGGCTGCTGATAGAAAGCAGGAGGTGGCTGCTGATAGGAAGTATGAGGTGGCTCCTGATATGCACGAGGTGGCTCCTGATAGGAAGCACGAGGTGGCTCTTGATAGGATGGCATGGCCTTAGTCCTACCAAACTCATGCACAGAATGTCGAGCTGGCGCGTCTGCATGTCTGCCATCTGTCGGTCCCTCTCGAGCAGGTGAGTCTACATCAGCTGATTGTCGTGCCTCATCAACTGATTGTCGTGCCACAGGCCGAGTATGACGATCAGATGAAGAATATGCCGGTGTATGTCGTGAACTACCACAACGGATGACATCAATCAACTCCTTAAACCAACCCTTCAACCTCGCCGTCATCCGTACCTCAACCTCTTCAAGGTGCTTCCTCGATAGCTCAGCCACCCTCTGAGCATGTCTCTCTGATAGGTCCTCTAAGAACTGACGATCATTAGGTCGTAGGTGATCGCTGCTGCTCGAGGAAGAAGTCGGAGGATGGCCCCGTTTCTGTCTCTCTGTCTGACAAGATATGGACGGTGCTCTCCGATCGGAGCCCTCAATACCATGTGCGCTGTGCTGTGACTCCGTAGTGGCTTGCCGTCTCGTACCACGTCTCGGACGCGAACGTGAAGTACCCTTGGAGGCACGAGAATCCCCCACATTGTCACCACTAATGACTCGTGCTCGTGGGGGAAATTGTTACCCATCCCTCAACGGATTTTGGGCTCTATATACGGCACACCAAACGCCTCGTCGTGTTGGAGTGACATCCAGTAGTATGTGGCCATTTCTTCTTTCGTAGCCAGTATCATCTGAATAGGCTGATCATCCTATATACAATGCAAATAAACAAGACTTAATCAAAATTAAAATAATAAATTATAACACAAATTTTAGGATATGTAAAAAGTAGTACCTGAGATTCAAATAAAATCGATAAATCATCGACTGAGGACTTGCTCTTGAATCTCCATCTCAAGCATCAAGGGTAGGCGATCGGTCTACATATTTCCCAACAAATTTCCACCTAGACCGTGTATGACCTCGAGCGACCAAACAACCAATGCCCAAGCTGGTCCATAGAAATGGTATTTCTTCTTCGCTTGAATCTGATATAAGTAGTGGCGCATACACTGATACGAATATACACCCCACGGAAATCGATTAATAAATCCAAACCATCCACCAATGTCCGTGCCTGTGAGTCCACCAAAGATTCTTGGATCTACAGATAATAGCATCCCATATAGCATAATAATATGCGTAGCACAGAGGTATAAACTACCATCCGCATCATCTATATGCACGTTCTGATCACAAAAACGCGCTACTAAATCCCCAATAGATATATGGTCAGAACGACAGAAAGCTCTAAACACCCGAACACGTTGCAACCGGTGCTCTCTACTAAGATTGAATGACGAGCTTCCAAAACTTAAACCAGTGACTAATGCATAGTCATGAACAGTAAAACAAACTCTCTGCCCGTTAATATGAAACCATAGTAGATCATCATCTGTCCTAATCTGTCGGGAAATCATGTGGTGCAAAGCCATGATATTTTTTGCCCCAGGCTTCCAGTTAAGTAAATGACCGAAGCATCCACTAGTAAACCTATCCAGTAATTCTTCACCATCAATCTCCAATAATCTAGTCTTAATGATATCTAAATAATTAATCCTATAATATGTGCTAATTTGGACCACAACATTTATCATCTCGGGTCTCAAATAATCAACATCACCCTAACAATAAAAACAATAAAGTGTATAAATATCATAAAAATAAAACATATAATAATGACATAATAAATCATACAAAACATATTTAATTATAAAAACAATAATTAGATAGCATAATAAAGCATAATAACATAATTAGATAGCATAATAAATCATAATATACATTTTAGCATATTAAACGCATGTTAAAAATTATATTAAAAACCATATTAAACGCATGTTAAATAGCATATTAAAAACCATATTAAATACATAATAGCATATTAATTATATGCTATTATGATAACTAATCAAACTAATACATAATAGCATATTAATATCCGAGTTGACTTAAAATCCGAGTTAAATACATAATATACCATATTAAATACATAATAGCATATTAATATGATAACTAACTGAAACTATATAATAATATGATAACTAACTAAAACTAATATGATAAGCACGCCCTAAACCCTAAACTATATGATAAGCACTCCCTAAACTATAAGCACGCCATGATATGATAAGCACGCCCTAAACCCTAAACTATATAACTGAATTCAAAATAGCATAAGCACGTTTAACTAACTAAATTATGATAAGCATGTTTAACTAATAAACTATGATAAGCACGTTTAACTAATAAACCATATTAAACGTACGTTTAACTAATAAACCATATTAAAACACGTATGATAAGCACGATTAACTAACTAAAACAAGAATCCGATCGGTCGGTTTAAGGAATCCGATCGGTCGGATTCGATCGGATTCATTAAACACCGATCGGATTCCGACGAGGGGGAGAGAGCGACGTACCTGAGAAGCCATGGTGCGAGATTTCCGGCGATCCGAGAGAGGGAGAGAGCGGTCCGAGAGGGAGAGAGCAAGCGATCCGAGCGACCCGAGAGGGAGAGAGAAAGCGAACCGAGAGATCCGAGAGGGAGATAGTGAAATCCGAGAGGGAGAGTGCGATCAGAGAGTGAGAGAGTGCGATCCGAGAGGGAGAGAGTGAAAATCTGAGTGAAGAGAAACGTCGGTATATATTGGGTAGGAATCCGATCTGATCCGATCGGTAGTGAAGAATCCGATCGAATCCGATTGTCGATCGGATTCCACACTCGGTCAAGATTTCGAGTCAGTATCCGATCAGACTGTTTTTTTCAGTGTTTTTTCAGCTTTTTCAGCTTTAAGTCAACTCCTTCCTCAGCTTTAGTCATTCACCGATCAAATAATATTTTTTTCAAGGGTATTTGGTGTATCCCTTCCTGATTTTGCATGTTTTTATAACGTTTGGGTATATGCGTATATGCTTTATGAGATTTGTGTAGTTTTCCCTATTGACACTTTAAGATATTGAACGTCCATTAATTATTTATAGCACTCTGGCTACTTAAAATAATTAAACTCTTAATTAATTCCATAAGTAGTACTACTTAACCTTATTATCATACATATTAACTCAACCTATAAGGTTTAGTACAATAAACATTTTTCAACTCATTAAACGACGTCATCGTCTTAGACGGTTACTATTACTTAATACAAATAACTAACATGACATACAAACATTGTCACCACCCAAGGTGGAGAGTATAATGTGTTATCCTATATAACCCAAACCCATAACTAGTAAAAATTAAAAAGAGAACACATTATATAAAAAAGAAAATATTTGTTGGGGCTTCTTGTCACTCAATGGGCCTTTGATGGTCTACATATGCGTCTTACAAAAGCCTACTTATTGGAATCCAAGGTTGAGCTCGATACAGGGCTCATAATTTAACTCTAGAAACTCTAACCCTAACTTCATAAGTTCCCAGCTGGAACGAAAGGACTGTTCCTGAAATTTTCTTTATTTCTTTTAGCCTGATTTGAACACAGCGTCGAGAGTTTCAAAAACAACGAAAGGGTTGTTCCTGGAACTTTCTTTATTTCTCTTGGCCTGATTTTTGAACACAGCGTCGAGAGTTTCGAAAACTTAGCGTGTGATTGCAAATCAGGCAATTAATCCTTATTTTTGTAATAATTCTCATTTTTTGAGTCGCCAGATTTGTTTCTCTACATAATGGATGGGAAGTATTTTAAACGCATTTCATTTCTTCTACCCAAGAAGGTAATGTCGAGTTGTCATCATATGTGCTGCTGCTTTTCTCTTTCATAATTGATTCTTGTTTTGGCTCGTTCATGTTGATAGTTTATAATTGACGCAAGTCTCCATGAAATAGATCCAAAAAACTATACTTTTGTCGTTTTTATTCTTACAATTAAAAGTTGTATTTCGTATTCATGATTATTTTTAGACGATGATGATATTTGTCGTGTTATTGTGTCAATTAATCGTGTTGTCAATGTGAATATCATGTACTATCACTTATACATGTTCAATTATGTTTCTAAAAGTAAAATTTTATTGTTGGCTTCATTCCTATTCATAATGTTTTCATTGGTCATTGTTATATTTTGTAGTGTGATTGGAGATGCGAAGGAAGTGTTGATAGGATAAGTGAGTTGCCTGATGAAATTCTGGTTGTCATACTGTCTTTCCTATTATTGCCGAAAGCTGTAACCACTAGTGTTCTTTCTACCCGATGGTCAGATTTGTGGAAGCACACCCCTATACTCTACTTCAATACATTTCTCCTCGTTCCTAGAAATCATCATCTTATCTGCGGAAGCTCATGGGATGTGGAAAGGTGCAAAATATCATAAATTCAATTTTAAGAGTCAGTCTTTTCATTTGGAAAAAAATTGGGGGAAAAGAGTGGCGAATGTGCATTCAAAACAATCAAGCGGCGTTTCCCATTTTCAGTTCTGATTTGGAAGAAATCAATCAAGGACATGAAGCAGGTTCTGATTCGGAAGAAATCAATCCAGGTTCTGATTGGGAAGAAATCAATCAAGAAACAACAGAATCAGGATGGGAAGAACCAAATTGTAGGCCGATGTCGTTAGATAATATCGAAGAGTTTTTGTCGGCGAACGATAATTTGTCACCACCGAGATTTGACGATGGCATCGTGGATCAAGAATGTTTGACGTCATTTGAAAGAGTTGCAGATTTTAAAGAGCGCCAGTATATGCTGACCCTGGGATTTGATCGAGAGGAGGGTGTTGATCCAGAGGAGGGTGGAGACTTCACTGGGTATTCGGATGCTATCAAGCGGAATCTGAACATGGTGGCAAATGCTTTGACTATGCGACGAAAATGGAGATGCATAAGATATTATGCTTGGCGATTCCACTTAACTCCTCCCATCATTTCTGAGGAAGATCAAATTTGCCATGCCATACTTCATGAGGAAAGCGTAGAAATGAGGTCGCTACTTGGTGAACAAAAGATTCAAATACGGTCTCCGCGTGAAATTGACGTTGCTTTATTTTTAATTGAAAGTAGAAAAGACCCAACTATGCTCCCCATCTTCTCGGTTCCGGCTCAATCGATTTTTGATAAATTCGTTATGTACGGTAGGGGTATAGCCCGTTATATTGTGAAAAAAGAAGGGGTATGGAATGGTGAACCAAAGTATGGCGGAAATGCCGTCGATGCCCCTCCT
This sequence comes from Salvia rosmarinus, assembly GCA_036937905.1. Lineage (NCBI taxonomy): Eukaryota > Viridiplantae > Streptophyta > Magnoliopsida > Lamiales > Lamiaceae > Salvia > Salvia rosmarinus. Next base: position 4,467,701 of record CM072820.1, on the reverse strand, counting down.
CCTCCACCCATGCCTCTGCTTCATCCGATCCCCCGCCTCTGCCGATGCCCCCTCCTCCTCCGATCCCCCTGCCTCGACGGATGCCCCCGCCACCGTTAATGGAAGTGGAGAAGCCAATTCCACCGATTGAGATGCCGCCTCCGCATAGGTATAGGTATGATTCTCTGAAACTTGATTCAGGTCCTAATCTTGACATGAGCACAGTAGAGATAAACTTCTTTTGTTTCAGATAGTTATCAAATAAGATCACTTTGTATTTGCTCTTTATGGAAATTAGTTATCACATAAGATCACTTTTGTGCAAACCAACCAACATACGTTCGTTTGTAGTTTCCTATTGTCATTATTCTTATGCGGAGCTATATCGTTTTATGTAACTATATTGCATTAATTAGGGAATAGCTTGGCGTGTCAGAGGTATGGATTGAAAAGGCACAAGAATCGAGTATATAGATTTTTCTTGCTTACAAGATCAGTTGGTTTGAAAGAAAAATATGGTGCTGGCTAAATAAATTTTTAAATGAATATTATGCATCACATAGGATTTGATGTTTATACAATGCCATGGTTTTTTTCCCAAGCTCTTTATCATTGAATATCTCTTAATAAACTCATATTGTATTGATCACATTAAAGCGATGATACATCTGTGGATATATATGACCTATCAAAACGGTTAGAAAATGTGAATGATTGTGGGTGTTTAGAATGTGGTGAGTGATTTGGATGAAGTGGTGTAGGAAATATTTAGTGAGTGTAGTGTGTGTAGAAATAAAGGAAATATATTTAGAGTGTGAAAATCTTGTCTCCAAAGAACTTATATTATAGCTTATTGTAGCTTGTGTTTAGCTTGTTTACAAATGGTTCCTAAGAGGCTTATTTATAGGTGCTAGAGGATGATTCTAGATCCTTTCTATTACTTGAGAGATCTAGAATTCTCTACTAAAATATCTACACATGATTCTCTATATTTATTACACCATATGAATATAGAATTTTCTACTTAGACTTATCTAGATTCTACATTTATTACAATATTTCTACACTAGTTTAGATGCTTCTAGATAAATGCATCACTTCTCAATAAAAACTAAGTTTGCATATTGTATATCTCTTAATAGCTTGTTTATAAACTCATGTTGTGTTCATCACGTTTTCACATTAAAGCGATGATAGATACATCGGTGGATATATATGCTATCCACTTGATCTATCACTACCTAGTTTGCATATACCGAAGTGATAAGTTATGAAGTGAAAAGCTATGTATTTGATATTTACAACAGTGGTGAATATTAATGACTCTTTTATCTTGTGGCAGAAATTTTCTGTTTCTGACCCTCTATGCCAGGGTTATTTGGTGAATGTAATTTCCTATTTGGTGACTCTTTTGCGACTTTGATATGTTGATGAATTGTGATAATCTCATATCAGTTCGTTTTGTAAATCTTGAATTGGCTCATACACAATCAATTGGCTCATACACGTTTTTAGTTTTCCATGCAATGATTCCCGAAATGGAGATTTAATTGGCTCATACACAATCAAATGTCATGTCCCAAGTTTTCTATCATTTTCATGGTGCCATAACTTCAAACAGACACTTTAGTTTTACTTCTTGCAGCTAATGGGATTGTTTTACTATTTGTAAATTCATTTTGTATTAATCACCTTGCAAATTTCTATTGTATTCATCCTATGCACTTTTACTATTATTTTGCAGACTGCTGGAATGATGTCTAGACCCGAGTTTTAGTGGGTTGTTGGAGACTCTGAAGCATGGGTACGCCTGGGAAGGAGGCGTACTCGTCCGGGATTCGGAACGCGAATACGCCGGAAATACGTGCACTGGGACGCGTTGACTAGAAAAATACGTACTTTGACTCTTTTTTTAAAAAATACGGTCAAAAATACGTTTAATTGAAAAAATACGTAAACCCTAATTTTGGAATTGCACAAAACGTGCCTCAGCCTCCCTCTGTCTCACAAATTGACCTAATTCGCCTAACCTTGTATCGCCTCTGCCTGGGTCGCCGCCTCTTGGTTCGCCGCCGCCTGGGTCGCCGTCGCCGGAGGGTCCGCATTCGAAGGTTCGATTGGGTTCGCGTTGGGCTCACGTCGCCGCGTCGCCGCGCCTCTGCTCGCCACCGCCGCCTCCGCCGCCGCCGCCGTCGTCCCCTGCCGCCGCCCTCGCCGCGTCCCTCGCCGTGCCCCCGCCGCCGCCGCCGCCTTAAGTAGCTACATCCTATGTTTATTTTGATCTTGGTTTGTAATAAATGCACACCTTTATTCATGGTCAAGATGCACTGTAGCAAATAAATAAATTTTGAACGATAAATAGAAAATAATGACCCCATTCCATCATCATGTTCAACTTGCTTAAAACTTATTTGTTATGGATTATTTGTTATAGAAAATTATGACATATTTTTTATGGATTATGTGGTATTTGTATATTTTTTGATAAATTATTGATATTTATTATATATAGAATATATATTAAATATAAAATACAAACGTATTTTTGACGTATCGTATTTTCATTTTTGGAAAATTGACGTATTTTCGTTCCCGTATCGTATCGTCCCCGTCCCCATGCTTCCTAGGTTGGAGATATAGGTTCAAGCTCTTGCTTGTTTTGGGTAAATCTTTTGACTTGTTGAAATTGTGGTTTGTAAATATGGTATTGGTGGATGCTCTCGCATATGTGAATCGATGTTGATTGTCTAAACACGGTGTTAGATGAATTGTGATAATCTCGATTTTAGGTAAAAGTTGCTTTATTTTGGGCGAATATCACTTTTAATAATTATATTCCTACATTATAGAGGGAAAAAAGTCTTTTAAAAAAATTGAACTACAGATTTTGTATTAATTGTGCATCCTGTCCATTTTTTTTTCCCCAAAATTTGATATGGCTCGTCCTGTTGTCATACTGTATTTAATAATTTAATAATGTTGTCTGTGTCATGCAAGTTTTTTAAAAAGAAATTGTTAAATACTTTGTTGCAATTCGACGAGCCACGTCAACTTTTCGGAGTTGAAAATTTAACGGGAGCACAATTAATACAAAATCAAAGGTTTAAGATTTAAAAAAAAAAATCGATAGTTCAATATATAATTAATAATTTTAAAATAATGTAAAATTTAAAGTGACTTTTTATCTTCTTTTTTTTATAGATCCTTGCTGATCTCCAATTTTTTTTTTTTTTGGTAATTTAATACATAAATTTTAAAGGCTGCGTCACGGTGGACTCGAACCCGAGACCTTTGGCCTCGGACATTAACCACTCTACCACTAGGTCAACACACACACACAGCTGATCTCCATTTTACAACTTAATAGTGACATTAGGTTTATACAACTCAAGCCAAAACCCCCATTTTTTTGAGTTATGTTTACCACTCTTTCCTTGACCAGTAAACTCGCCTTTCGTTTCTCTATGTCTCTCTCCAAGGTCTTCTCTCACTACTATTCATCTCCAATGTACTCATCCATTTGTTTTCCCTATGCCCAATACACTTGAGTCCGTCAAAATGGCGCTATAATCTTACGCTTGAATAGAAGTTTCGGCTCAAATTTTATGCGAAAATAATATTAGATTTTTTTTTTTTTTGGGTCAAAACGAACGAAATAACATAAAACGGGCAAAGACATGTTACAAACTGAACTCAGACATACCTGAGGGGGATACAGCCTAATTTCCGAAGAAATGCGGCAAGGGGAGGGATAAAAATCCTAACAGCCAAAACATGTAGGCCAAAGAGCGACTCGCTTAATCTAAGAAAGCGGTAAAGACACAAAACCACATCAACGAACCCCTTAGTGACGAAGAAGGGGCGGGCCTCATTAAAAATCCCATGACCAGTGGGGAAAAGAGTACCCTTGTGCAGTGAGACCGTGGGGCACAGGGGATTGAGAATGTGAACACATGCAAGCACATGAGGTGCACTGCTTCGGTTGGGCCTAAGCAGTCCCTCAACACACGCACCCAAAAAACAACTAACAAACGTGAAATACATGAAAAGGCATCCCAAAAGTGGATCCAAGAACAAAACTGAGACATCCCTCAGCTCACTACAAAGCCAACTCAAAATGGGAAACGACAAGTTCAAAAGAATACATAGAGTATAAAGCGGCATAAACATCTTCGATGGCCTTCACAATGGTCTTTACATCGAAGGGGATGTCTTCGAAATTCAACTTGTTACGAGCATACCAAATGTGATTGACCGTCGCTGCTAGCCCAATCTGCTTGGCACAAAGGATGATTGTCGACCCCGCCTTCTTCTCCCTCTTGATGTGCTTGATAGCACTAGCAATGGTAGTCATCCTCCTCGGGAGGCGAGCCACTCTTTAATCTTATTCCGCACCGCTTTCGCGTCTTTACATTTAAAAACAAGTGATCATGAGACTCCAAATGGTTATTACAAATGGTACATACCTGTGAGATATTCATGTAGCGCAGTCTATCCACCGTCTTAAGTCTACCCCTCATGGCAAGCCACATGGTGATGGAAAACTTAGGCGGGATATAGTCCTTCCAGATTGCTTGTGCGTAACCTGCTCTCACCCTTCTCTCAAGATAGTGATAGGCAGCTCCCATCCCTCTCGATCCAAAAACTCTCTAAGAGATCTGCAGCTCTGCCATAGTCACCTCCTGTATCCTGCAAAAAAACGATCTCGAAGAGTAAGGATGTTCTTAAGTAAAAGAGATAATCGGTTACCCACTGGACCTTATTCTCAATTACCCACTGGACCTTATTCTCAATCTGATCCGAACCAAACCGAAATTCGGTTCGAATTTTTCGAATTTTCGTTTCGGATCGGATTGACATTTTTAAAAAATTTGGATTTCCGGATCGGATTGGATTTTTTAATACGAAAAATCGAAAACCGCCTTTTCAAGATAATATTGATTTGTGGAATTATTATGTTAAGTAGTAAATTAATGACTAATCAATTTATTTATTTCCTTGAGAATATCGAATTCTACACAATAATGTCGGTCTTTTCAAGATAATATTGATTTATGGAATTATTATAGTTAAGTAATTAATTAATGCGAAAAAATGCATTTACGTATTAGATGTGTTGTCTCACATAATTAAAATTTATTAACTTCTTATTAGAATGATTGATTTTAAATCGAATTTCATCGATAACAAATTGACAATATATATATTCAATCAATTTTATTTTATTTTTCAAAGTCGCTCAATTTTTGTTTTTTATTAAACACACATATATTAGTAATGGATGGAAAGTACAATTACGTGAACCACTAACCTTGCATATTTGATTATTACATCTATAAGTTGGATGATATTGTCAAAATAAAAACGTTAACATTTTTCTTTACTTTGAAACAAAATATTCTAATATTTAATAATTATGTCTATATTTGATGATATAATTTTATTAAGAGAAGAATTTTAATATATGATTATTTCTTAAAGATATTTATATTAGAATACAACTTATCTATTTTAATATTTGAGTTTTTAATACGAAAAATCGAAAGTGGATATGTAATGCTCAAATTAAAATTTGTTAAAAAAGGATCGGGTCGGACCGAACCGACAAAACGGGTCGGGTCTTGACCGGTCCGTCCAAGCGTTCGAACCGAACCGTAACCGTAACCTAATGTTGTTTTAAAATTTAATGGGCTTTGAACGGTTTCGGATCGGTCCTGGTAAAGACCGCGTTGACATCCCTTCCTCCAATGACTCCTATGATTCCTTTCTCACATCACTCCCATTAATCTTTTCCAATTCAAGCCCCAAAGGAATCAAGAAAATCCAACAATACCCAAAAATGATAGTCATTCTGTCTCATTTAAAATGTCCTACTTTCTTTTTTGAGTTGTCCCATTCCATTTTAGGAAGTAATTATCCATTCAAAAAGTGTGGACCAAATCCACTTTTTAACACTTTAACTACTTTATACATTTATCCCAAATAACCGTTGTAACGCCCCCATTCTGATAATAGAGACATTACTAAAATCTTTAAATCCTTAAGGTTTATATAATATAATAATATTATTAATTATATTTAAGTAGCGGAGGTTAAAAAAATTAAACAAACGGACAGCATCTCCCCTATAAACTTATATAAACCAACCGTACAACAATCACAGCAAAGGCACAACAACACCAACACAATGGATCACAGCTCTCATCACACATACATATAAATATCAAAATATTTTACACCTATTAAACATTATCACAACCAAAACCACTTAAGCTTATTCTTAGCCACACTTGAATACAAGTTTATCATGTACATATTCACAAAATAAGGGCGATGCTATTGAAAGGATGGGTATGTGTGGCTCGCTACCGACTGCTTCAACCATCGACCTTCTTAGCCTGCAACACAAACATCAAGTAGGGTATGTGAGCATGTGAACATGCTCAGTGGAGAATATACTGTAAGCAGTTATAATCAATCGCGTAATAAAACATAACATAACGAACATATTTATTAAATTCATTAACAGGATCATTCTCTTTCCCTTCAAGGGTACCTTCATCTGCCACATAGGCTATGATTCGCCACACATGCAATTATACGCCACACAGGCCATGCCACATAGGCCATGATTCGCCACACAAGCTATGATTCGTCACACAGGCCACGCCACATAGGCAATAATACGTCACACAAGCATTAATACGCCACATAGGCAATGATACGCCACACATGCTTTTATCGTGAATGCAACAACACAACAATAACTATAGCTATAAACTTACAGTAGAAGTAAACTCCACCTCGTGAAGACGTTTAAAAGAACACTCTTTAGCCTTTACTTGGTTGTTCGTCTTCAAGCTTCGGATGTCACGTCACCTTAATCTTGGTGTTTGAGATGAAAAATTGTGAAGTGTGTGTTTCGAAAATGAGGAAAGAAGAAGAAGATGAATTTGATTAATATGAATAGTAAGGAGGTTAAGTAATATTAAGTAATATTTATGATTTTTGTTCCAACCTATACACACACACACATATACATACATATATATATATATATATGCTTATGTGTAATTCTCTAATTCTCTAAACTTTTCCATTCATTTTTCTACACTTATACACATATATGTATATTAATTTCATGTATTATCTCTACACAAATCAATTATACAAATGCATAATAATTAATTTTTTACTTAATTCCTACACATATATTATTTTATCCATTAATAAATGTTTAAAACTTTCTAAAAATTAAACTTTCATACTAACTTCATAATTATAATTACTAGAATTTAAAACTCATTTATTAAACTTTACATTTGCTAGGCGCATCCTCGCTTTAAGCCGAACAACCTATAACACATTAAAAATTCAAGTTTTATAAGATCATAATCACAAGAAAAGTAATTCATATTCAAAAACATATATCATGCTAATTTAAGAAAAAAATTCGGGGTATTACAACCATGTCCAAAAGAAAGGGACGTTTTAAACGGGATGGAGGGAGTGTTTTTCTTCTTTCTTTCTTACAAGCCACCAACAATTTGGCACAGTTGTCGCATGCATTAATAACTAGCATTCTTCCACTGCAATGCACGAGTATCATATTTTTGTAGTATTGACTAATTTAGTATGTAAAAAGATTGATTGTAATGTGACAAAAATATAAAAAGATCAAAAGTACAAATTTATAAATATTTTTTATTGTGTGTGACTTGAAATCACCGTTCAACATATACAAATATACAAACATTTACAATCATCTATATAAGTCAATAGTTTATCAAGTTTCTTTCTTGTAAACATCTCTAACAACATTATTCCATAGCTATATACATTCGTGCTCGTGGATACTTTCCCTTCTGATCTGTACTCTAATTACAGACTCAATTCATATGAGAATACATAAATATGTCTATAGTAAAGAAAAATTATATTTATAAACTTTTAAAACATCACCTGATTTTGCATAACCGATAGTAGCCAATGTTTTCATTTGAATCATGGCCTCCCCTTCACAAAAAAACTTTGCAATACCAAAGTCAGCAACACGAGTAGTCATATCTTCATCAAACAACACATTACTTTAGTTTTGTATCACAATGCACAATGGGGAATATACTGTCGTGATGAAGATATTCCAGAGCTACAACAACATCTATTGAGATATGTTTGTCAATAGACGGATTTTACTAGGACCGACCCAGAATCGCTCATAGTCCATTAGCACGGTTTCGGTTTTGGTTCCAGACCTACTCAAACACGAACCGGTCCAGACTTGACCCGATTGTTATGGGTCCGACCCATTCCGATCAAAACCCTAAATTTGCCATCTTCATGGCCATGATGTGTCAAAATATATCTGAACATATTTAGTGAGAAGAACATTGGAAGAAAATTGTTGATAAAACAATGTATATATAGAAGTGAGATAGGGGCTTTCGCTGTTAGATTGTACAAGGAAGTCACCTTATTATTTCCTTCTAGGAACCAAGTATCTTTGGTGTTTAACTACTAATATGGTATTTCATTAATTCTTGGTTGGACTTTCCGAAATTTATAACCTAAACCTAAACCCTAAAATAATTAAACTCTTAATTAATTCCATACGTAGTATCACTTAACCTTATTATCGTACATATTAACTCAACCTATAAGGTTTAGTACGATAAATCTTTTTCAGCTCATTAAATGACATCATCATCTTAGACGGATATTATTACTTAATACATATAACTAACATGACATACAAGTATTGTCACCACCCAAGGTGGAGAGTATACTATGTTATTCGATATAAACCTAACCCATAACTAGTAAAAATTATAATAAAGCTATGCGGCCACATTATGGCTGGCCACACATGGATATTTTAGTAATTACTAATATAATTAATTAATAAAATAATAATATTAAATTAATGTGATAATCATTTTTACATAAATAAATTTTTCTCACCTATTTTGAAAAGTATTAAATTTATTAATTTAAAATTTCAATTCAAAATTTTCATTCAATAGGGGCAAAATTATAATTCCATAAGATGGTTTTAATGTAAAATCAAATTTTTAATAGATCAAATATTTGAGTGAGGTACTGTAGAGCTCCAATGATGTTTCTAAACTGAGTAGGGTTATGGAAGAGAGGACTATCGTTTGAGTGTAACTTAGCACCTAGATCATAAGGGGAATTTTGAGGTTTGCACTCGGACAGATTATGTTTGGCAAGAAGTTCTCGTACATATTTAGACTGGTTTAGGTGATAGGAGTGTGAGTTGGTTTTGACAACCTGAATTCCTAGGAAGAAGCTTACTGGACCTAAGGTTTTGAGGGCAAACACTGTGGCAAGACTTTGAATAAGCTGAGACATGAGGTCAGAATCTTCACCCGTGATGAGTATGTCATCGACATAGACTAAGACAAGCAGAAGTTTTCCTTATTTTCTCATGAAAAAAAATGAATGGTCAGAGGATGAAAACTGAAAACCATACTGAAGGAGATATGTTTTGAGTTTGTCGTACCATGCTCGGGGGGCTTGTTTAAGACCATACAGAGATTTGCTCAGTTTACATACATGATCAGGAAACTTCGAAATAAACGATTTTTTCATTCAATAAAATTGATTATGGCTGGCCACGTTATAGCGGAATAGTATCACTCTAAAAATTAAAAAGAGAACACATTATGTAAAAATAAAATATTTGTTACTCTCAATGGGCCTTTGATGGTCTACATATGCGTCTTACAAAAGCCCACTTGTTGGAATCCAAGTTGAGCTCGATACAGGGCTCATAATTTAACTCTAGAAACTCTAAACCTAACTTCATAAGTTCCCAGCTGGAACGAAAGGACTGTTCCTGAAATTTTCTTTATTTCTTTTAGCCTGATTTGAACACAGCGTCGAGAGTTTCAAAAACAACGAAAGGGCTGTTCCTGAAACTTTCTTTATTTCTTTTGGCCTGATTTTCGAACACAGCGTCGAGAGTTTCAAAAACTTAGCGTGTGATTGCGAATCAGGCAATTAATCCTTATTTTTGTAATAATTCTCAGTTTTTGAGTCGCCATATTTGTTTCTCTACAGAATGGATGGGAAGTATTTTAAACGCATTTCATATCTTCTACCCAAGAAGGTAATGTCGAGTTGTCATCATATGTTGTCACGACCGGACTTTGCTAAGGATAGCTAAGCCGAAAAATCATGACCAAGGATGGGGAATTAGAAGAGAGGATAGAAAGGGGTCGAACTTGCTTAACTAAAAGCTGAACTGATAACTGTAATTAAAATATAATCAAGTATTTTACAGTGGAAAAACATAGCTGAGATACACGTATGAAGACATGTATCTCGGGGCATTCTTTAACTAAACTCGACAAAAGCTCGGCTCTGCACTTCACCATTCACATCACAACTCAACCTGCACATTTAGAAATATATGCAGAGCTGAATACAAAAGCACTCAGTGGTCACATACCGAAAGATACACACATACTTGTGTAAACTGTAAATTGTCATGCCATCTCAACAATAATACAAGGGGTTTTATCTTAAAAGGCTCAATCTTACTAAATTCTTTTGTGAAACTAAAGTTCGTCTGATCAGACTAAGTTCTCTTGTAATCACCATATCTGTAACTATTGTTGTGTCCCGGGAAGGAGGCCTCCTTCCACGGTCACCGGACCGGTCAACCTTTTAGGATGACTCTCGGTCACTTGTGTACACAAATCCTGTCTAGGGGTTCCTAGCACAGGACTCGAATTCCATTCTCGGGTTTTTGGCATAGCGAAACACCGATAGGTATCATACATAAATCTCAAAACATTTATGGCAAGACAATATTTGAAACATTTTCAGTTCAAAGATTTTGAAAAGAAAATAACTGCTTGAATAAATCATTTGATTTCGTTTATATATAAGAAAACCCACCTGATTGTAAATCTTACTCATGATCCCATGGACTCATCATTGTTATTCTAGCGTCACTTCCTCGTTTGACCTTTATAGCAGAAATAACAAGTAAGACATCTAAAACGGGGGGAAATTCTTATTTGAAAGGATTTCGTGATTTCATACTATTAAGGACTTTATTCAGGATTGGACTTTCTTCGTCGGTTCTCATGTCATTACTTTAAATTATCGTTAGGATTCTAGCTCGTCATCTAACGTTTAGAGTATAAAGAATACTTTAACTGAACAATCGATTAAACTTATCGATTTTGGAATTTAGACAAATTCTAATTACTTGTTGTAATTTGTTATGTTGTTGTTTGTTTCTAACACTTAGAAGTTTTTTTGATAAGAATTAGGATACGTGACTGATACTGCTAGAAAGCCACGAGAGTCTAGTTTAAACCCGTGCAAACGACGATCGATTCCGATCACCGAGTTGGGAGAAATCTTAGTTTTACTTAAAGGTGGTCAAACTATTGCGAAAAAATTCAGTATGAACTATCCGCTTATAAGGCGTCCCCTTAAATTCAAACATGTGACATTTCGATGCGTGAATTCAAACGTCGATCACTCTTGAGTAAGTCGACAAAGGTTAATCATCGATTGAGCTCATCACTTTCCTCGTCTCTCAATCCCAACAATTTAGCTAAGTTAGAATTTAATTACATAGATCACAATTCTCATGATAATCAACTCGAATCTTATTAAATTCTTGTACTCTTTCAAGCATCTAATTGGCATAATTAAATTTCTACGTTTAGTTAATTAATTCCACCATTAGAAATTAAGTCAATGGATCAACTCATAAGCCCAACAAATTTAATTAATTCAAGTTCAAATGAATTAATTTATCCAAGCCCAAAGGGGTGATAAACTCGAGCCCATTGATTTAGTTATAAAATCCAGGTCCAACTATTTTAGTAAGCAAATTGAGCCATGGGTAAGAAAGGTTCAGCCCAAACACAATTCTATTTTTGGCCCACTACATTTAAGCCCAAATAGAAATAAATATAAGCCCAATCCAATTAATAAGAAACCCTATCCTACATCCCCCGATTTGATCTCTCTCGTGCGCCTCCCTCATGCTCAGATATGCGCCACTACCACCACGACAGTCTCTTCGGCGGTATCTTCGCCGTCGACAGCACGCCATAATCGACTTCTTCCTTCTTCTGCTTTCCTATTCTCTCCGTCGATCTCACGACACTCACACCATGAATACATCTCCCTTTATTCTGAAAATGCCGCCGCCTTCTTGTCTCTGGCTGTGCGCTGCCGTCGGTGGAGCCTCCTCGTCGGTGTTTACTCACTCTTCTCCCTCTCGCACACAGATAACCTTCTATTCCTATGTATTGTTGACAGCAGCAACAGCAAACAGAGTTGCCGATGTCGCCCTTGGTCAACGGGGATAGCGCCGCCGTCGATTAAGAGCAGCAGCTCCTCCTCTCTTTTTCTGGCAAACGGACAGCAGCAAGGCCGGCATCGTTCTCTCTAAAACTCCGTCGAACAGCCACTGTAAGTAACTGCCATCCTTGCCTTCTCGATCAACCAGGGCCGACGTCGTCGGGGTCTTCTCGTCTCTCGGCGAGAACAGCAACACCGTTTCCGTCCAACTTTGGCGAACAGACCGCCGCGAGCCACCGGCATCACGACAGCAGAATCGTCGTCCGTCGTCGACCCCTCCCTCATTCAGGAAAACGGACAGCAACCTCTATCTCTCCCGCTACCTATGGTGAGACCAGACGTCGTCTACCCACTCTTGTATCTTAGACTCCCCTCTACGGCAACATCTATGTACTTAAGGTTTATTTTGTTTGCCTCACATCTATCTCAAAATGTAAAGTACATAATTCTGTCGTTCTTTGAAGTTTGGCATTTATTCTGTGAACCTTGTATTGTAATTCATGAGTTAATGAATTTGTGTTGTTGTTGTGGAGCATATGGAGTGGTTGCATGTGTTGGTTTTTCTGTAGATAACCTATGTAAATGTGTATATGTGTGAGGAAGATATAAGCTTGTTGATGATTTACTGTGGATTATCTCTTTGAAGTTGTGTGCGTAGCTTATTCTGTGAACCTTGTATTGTAATTCTTACAATTGAAAGTTGTATTTCGTATTCATGATTATTTTTAGACGATGGTGATATTTGTCGTGTTATTGTGTCAATTAATCGTGTTGTCAATGTGAATATCATGTACTATCACTTATACACGATCAATTATGTTTCTAAAAGTAAAATTTTATTGTTGGCTTCATTTCTATTCATAATGTTTTTATTGGTCATTGTTATATTTTGTAGTGTGATTGGAGATGCGAAGGAAGTGTTGATAGGATAAGTGAGTTGCCTGATGAAATTCTGGTTGTCATACTGTCTTTCCTATTATTGCCGGAAGCTGTAACCACTAGTGTTCTTTCTACCTGATGGTCAGATTTGTGGAAGCACACCCCTAAACTTTACTTCAATACATTTCTCCTCGTTCCTATAAATCATCATCTGATCTGCGGAAGCTCATGGGATGTGGAAAGGTGCAAGTATATAGAAATGGTAAACTCAGTTCTCCAATCGCATAAAGCCCCTTTACTGACAAACTTTGAAATCTCTTTCTATGTAAACAAATCAGCACAGTGCATCGTTACCAAGTGGCTTGAATTTGTGTTTTCGAGACGAGTTAAGATTTTGGTATTGGACTTCCGATGCGATGAAGCAAAGTATATGATTGCCCTTGAAGAGTTGTTAAGAGACAGCAATATGTGCTTGTCTTAGAATTTCATTGGTTTTAAATTCCTCAAGCTATTGTGTCTGAAATCTTTTAAAGTGAGTGGTGAAGCTATCGATTTTTGCCTAAGTAATTCCCCCCTGTTGGAGAAATTGGTTATCCACTGCTCAATTTTGACATCTGATGTTGTGGTTCGTGGTACGGCACTCATGTTAAAGCACTTTGATATAAGTCATTGCGGGGCTGCAATTTCCATGAAAGTTTCTGCTCCAAATCTTACTTGGCTTAGTGTTGGCCCAAACCACAGAAGTTGATACTTGAGAATGTCTCAAAACTTATTACAGCGGACTATACCTGTACAAGTGAAAATCCAAATGATGCAAAGGATTTTGCTTCTACAATATTTTGCTGCATTTCCCGACTGAAAACTCTCAAGTTATATTTCTATTATCCCAAGGTCAGACTGCATCATACATGAGAATTGTGGCTGCAACTACTATTTTTTTTTACATATAACTTACGAACCATAAACCATTGTTACTTTTGCAGGTGTTTTTAGCGAATGACATTCCTCGAATGCCTGAATTGAAGAAGTTGGTTGTTAAATATTCTGGAGTGTATGATCACGGGCTCCTGCTAGTAACTGGTTTAATTTGGGCATCTCCACGTCTTCAACAATTCAAATTAGAGGTTGGTGGATTTACCTTTTCATGTTTTTCCTGTGCTCTCTCCCTTTTTAAAACAAAATGGTGCACCAACTAAACATAGCTAAAATTTAAAAAAAAATATATCTGGGTCTGGTTCTGGTGAAAAAACATTTTTTTGTTAATTGTGAACAAAGCATTATTGAAATATGTAGAAAGCAAAATTTTATGCTTAAAAAATATATGATCATAGATAATGAATTATTTCATAAGTAAAGAAACATAAACATGAAACTATTATGCGTAGAACAACATGATCTCATGTGAAAATCAATCATTCCCGTCCATTAGTGAAGATCTATGAAATAGGTTGGTTTCTTGTTAATCAAATAAGATCTCATCGTGGATCAAACATTCTTGATCCACGATGCCACCGTCAAATCTCGGTGGTGGCAAATTATCGTTCGCGGTAAAAACTATTCGATATTATCTAACGACATCGGCCTACAATTTGATTCTTCCCATCCTGATTCTGTTGTTTCTTGATTGATTTCTTCTCAATCAGAACCTGAATTGATTTCTTAGAATCGAACGCCATGTCCCTGGATTGATTTTTCCAAATCGAACTGAATCGAGCTCGAAATGGAACGTCACTTGCTTGTTTTGAATTCACATTTTGCCACTCTTTCCCCCCATTTTTTTTTCCAAATGAAAAGACTGACCCTTAAAATTGAATTTATGATATTTTGCTATCGCGCGCAAATACATTTTTTTCTTTTTCTTTTTTTTATTTCATTTATCTTTTATTTTTCTTACTTTTCCCAAAATTTGAGTTACAATATATTAATCAAATTTATTTTGGGAAAAGTAAGAAAAATAAAAGATAAACGAAATAAAAAAAGAAAAAGAAAAAAATGTGTTTGCGCGCGATAGCAAAATATCATAAATTCAATTTTAAGGGTCAGTCTTTTCATTTGGAAAAAAATTGGGGGAAAAGAGTGGCGAAATGTGCGTTCAAAACAATCAAACGGCGTTTCCCATTTCGATTATGATCGTGTTCGATTTGGAAGAAATCAATCCGATATGGCGGTGTTCGATTCTAAGAAATCAATCCGGTTCTGATTGGGAAGAAATCAATCAAGAAACAACAAAATCAGGATGGGAAGAACCACATTGTAGGCCGATGTCGTTAGATAATATCGAAGAGTTTTTGCCGACGAACGATAATTTGCCACCACCGAGATTTGACGGTGGCATCGTGGATCAAGAATGTTTGACGTCATTTGAAAGAGTTGCAGATTTTAAAGAGCGCCAGTATATGCTGAGCCTGGGATTTGATCGAGAGGAGGGTGTTGATCCAGAAGAGGGTGGAGACTTCACTAGGTATTCGGATGCTATCAAGCGGAATCTGAACACGGTGGCAAATGCTTTGACTATGCGACGAAAATGGAGATCATGAGATATTATGCTTGGCGATTCCATTTAACTCCTCCCATCATTTCTGAGGAAGATCAAATTTGCCGTGCCATACTTCATGAGGAAAGCGTAGAAATGAGGTCACTACTTGGTGAACAAAAGATTCAAATACGGTTTCCGCGTGAAATTGATGTTGCTTTATTTTTAATTGAAAGTAGAAAAGACCCAACTATGCTCCCCATCTTCTTGGTTCCGGCTCAATCGTTTTTTGATAAATTCGTTATGTATGGTAGGGGTATAGCCCGTTGTATTGTGAAAAAAGAAGGGGTATGGAATGGTGATCTGTTGGTCAAGGGCTCCTTCCTCTCCCTTCTTCAAACTCCGATTCGTATTTTCATAGAAAATCTCGATCAAAGATAGAACAAGATCCGCTTTGCATCATATCTAAGGGATTCCTCGGTTCGGGCAAGAAGCAATGTAACTCGATCATTATCAAACGGACTGCAATCTTTTTCTCGTCCGTGAAGATCCCACCGAGTGCCTTCTACTTAATAGGCCATGAACTAGATCCGAATCATTCTCAACGAGTCCATAAGAAGTGATTTTGTATTGTGAAAAAAGAAGGGGTATGGAATGGTGAACCAAAGTATGGCGGAAATACCGTCGATGCCCCCTCCTCCACCCATGCCTCTGCCTCATCCGATCCCCCTGCCTCTGCCAATGCCTCCTCCTCCGATCCCCCTGCCTCGACGGATGCCCCGCCACCGCTGATGGAAGTGGAGAAGCCGATTCCACCGATTGAGATGCCGCCTCCGCATAGGTATATGTATGATTCTCTGCAACTTGATTCAGGTCCTAATCTTGACATGAGCACGGTAGAGATAAACTTCTTTTGTTTCAGATAGTTATCACATAAGATCACTTTGTATTGCTCTTTATGGTAATTAGTTATCACATAAGATCACTTTTGTGCAAACCAACCAACATACGTTCGTTTGTAGTTTCCTAATGTCATTATTCTTATGCGGAGCTATATCGTTTTATGTAACTGTATTGCATTAATTAGGGAATAGCTTGGCGTGTCAGAGGTATGGATTGAACAGGCACAAGAATCGAGTATATAGATTTTTCTTGTTTACAAGATCAGTTGGTTTGAAAGAAAAACATGGTGCTGGCTAAATAAATTTTTAAATGAATATTATACATCACATAGGATTTGATGTTTATACAATGCCATGGTTTTTTTTCAAGCTCTTTATCATTGAATATATCTTAATAAACTCATATTGTATTGATCACATTAAAGCGATGATACATCTGTGGATATATATGACCTATCAAAACTAAGTTTGCATATTGTATATCTCTTAATAGCTTGTTTGTAAACTCATGTTGTGTTCATCACGTATCCACATTAAAGCGATGATAGATACATCGGTGGATATATATGTTATCCACTTGATCTATCAATACTAAGTTTGCATATACCGAAGTGATAAGTTATGTATTTGATATGTACAACAGTGGTGAATATTAATGACTCTTTTATCTTGTGGCAGAAATTTTCTGTTTCTGACCCTCTATGCCAGGGTTATTTGGTGAATGTAATTTCCTATGCTTAATCTACAATTGTATCAAAACATATGCATGATTGATACTTTTAACTGTGTAGCCGTGCAATTCAACAACTTACAATCTCTGAAGCATGGGTACGCCTGGGAAGGAGGCGTACTCGTCCCGGGACGGGGACGGGGACGGTGAAATACGCCGGAAATATGTACCCGGGGACGTTTGACTAGAAAAATACGTACTTTGACTTTTTTTTTTAAAATACGGTCAAAAATACGTTTAATTAAAAAATACGTAAACCCTAATTTTGGAATTGCACAAAACGTGCCTCAGCCTCCTCTGTCTCACAAATTGACCTAATTTGCCTCACCTTGTATCGCCTCTGCCTGGGTCGCCGTCGCCGGAGGGTCCGCATTCGAAGGTTCGATTGGGTTCGCGTTGGGCTCACGTCGTCGCGTCGCGTCCTCCTAAGCTCTGCTCTGCTCGCTGTCGCATCGCGTCCCCTTGCCGCCGTCCCCTCGCGTCGCGTCCCCTCGCCGTGCCCCCTGCTCGCCGTCGCTTCTCGCCTTAAGTAGCTACATCCTATGTTTATTTTGGTCTTGGTTTGTAATAAATGCACACCTTTATTCATGGTCAAGATGCACTGTAGCAAATAAATAAATTTTGAACGATAAATAGAAAATAATGACCCCATTCCATCATCATGTTCAACTTGCTTAAAACTTATTTGTTATAGAAAATTATGACATATTTTTTATGGATTATGTGGTATTTGCATATTTTTTGATAAATTATTGATATTTATTATATATAGAATATATATTAAATATAAAATACAAACGTATTTTTGATGTATCGTATCTTCATTTTTGGAAAATTGACGTATTTTCGTCCCCGTATCGTATTGTCCCCGTATTTCGTCCCCGTCCCCATGCTTCCTAGGTTGGAGATATAGGTTCAAGCTACTGTTTGTTTTTGGGTAAATCTTTTGACTTGTTGAAATTGTGGTTTGTAAATATGGTATTGGTGGATGCTCTCGCATATGTGAATCTGATGTTGATTGTCTAAACCTGGTGTTAGATGAATTGTGATAATCTCGATTTTAGGTAAAAGTTGCTTTATTTTGGCGAATATCACTTTTAATAATTATATTCCTACATTATAGAAAAAAAAAAGTCTTTAAAAAAAATTGAACTACAGATTTTGTATCAATTGTACATCCTGTCCATTTTTTTTGTTCCAAAAATTTGACATGGCTCGTTCTGTTGTCATAGTGTATCAACAATCTAACAATGTTGTCTGTGTCATGTAAGTTTTTTTAAAAAGAAATTGCTACATACTTTGTTGCAATTCGGCGAGTCACGTCAACTTTCCGGAGTTGAAAATTTAACGGGAGCACATTTAACACAAAATCGATGGTTAAAGATTAACCATCGATTTTTTAATTCTTAATTTAATTTTTATGAACTTTTAATTATAAAACAAGTTGGGATATAACTAAAAGATGCATAATTAAGAGAATGGAGCATAAAGCATGCGAACTTTATATTACTAGTAATAAATAGTTCGATCATTTGAAAATTGAGGGTTCAACACTGAATCACCGGTTCAAAACCTTCGGTTCTAAAATGACAACTTTTATATTTTTTTTTCATTGTTTCACTTATATTATGCATTTTAATAACATAATCATATCTCAAATTATGTATGCTGAGGGAAAACATAAATTTATAAGATTTTAAAAGAAAAAAAAAAACTTGAACCACTGGTTCACTGTTCCAAATAATTAGAACCGAAACTAACCCGTCAAAGAACATGGTGCGGTTCAAAACCGGAACTATGGACCACAGTTTTGGTTCAAAATGCTCAAGTTATTAACTCATTTCTTTTCTTATTTTTACTACTTCATTTCATGGTTTAAGCAATATATTCAGAAGTTATCAAGAAACAAACCTCAAATGCATATTTTAATCAAATTTATTTTGGAAATGTTTATGTGCTCGTAATAATGGTATTGGCATATATAAACAAGGAAAAACAAAAGATGAATGAAACAAAAGAAAAGAACAAAAAAATATGTTTGCGTGCGAAAGCAAAAATATCAGAAATTCAGTTTAAGGTCAGCAATGGGGAAAACTTTTCATTTGGAAAAGAATTGGGGATAATTTTCATTTGGAAAAGAGTGGCGAAATGTCTCCTTCATTTGGTATTCAAAACCCCAATCGACATCAAACGTCGTTTCCCTGGGCATTCAAAACCCCAATCGACTTCACTGGCTATTCCAATGAAATTAAGCGCAATCTGAATACGGTCGCAAATTCTTTGACTATGAGGAGAAAGTAGAGTCGCGAATTCTTTGATTATCAGGAGAACGTGGACATGTATCAGGTATTATGCATGACAATTATGCTTAACTCCTCAGGGAGGAAGATCAAATTTCTCATGTAATACTTAAAATTCGTGAAATTTGGTTTTCGGTTATGTTAGTGAAATCATGTATTAGTGAAATTTGGTTATGTTAATTCGGTTATAACATAATTAAGATTCGATAATTTGATTTTCAGTTGGTTTGAAATTTTTTTCCAAACCGACCGAAAACCGAATTAACAAACCAAATTTCATTTTCATTTTTTTGGTAATATAATGCAATATAAATTGATGCTCTAGAGTCATAATCTAAAATGGTAAAAATATATATTTAATATTATAGCCTCGCAGGCTTTTTGGCATGAAGTCTCGGGCCCTTTTGACTCGAAGCCAAATTGGCCTGCGATTTTTTTCGGACCTCGACTATTGATGTCCAACCCAACCTAAACCTCGAGTACCCCAAGTGGGCCATCGTACTGTACTGGACCCATTATGTCAGCTCTACTCATAACAATGGTTATAATAAAAGATTAATGAAGTAAAAGAAACGAAATAAAAAACATATATGTTAGCGTGGGAAATATAACGTCAACAACTACAAATTGGGGACGGAGGAAATTTCATTTGAAAATATATTGGGTGAAATGTCTTCGTCATTTGGATTTCAAAATTTCCATCGACATCAAGTGTCATTTTCCAGTATCAGTTCCAGTTCCAATTTCGAAGAAAATATTCTAGAACCAGAAGAATCTGACTCCTACCCTAATTGATTGTCAATGTCTCTGTCTGAGATCAACAAGTTTTGCAGGCCAACGATAATCTAGCACCATGGACAATGTACAGCGGCATCATGGATGAAAGATCATTAACGGTATTTGAAAGAGTTGCAACAATTAGAGAGAAACATTATATGTTGAGTCTGAGATTTACTCCAGTGATAGGTGAAGATTTTACAGGCTATTCTGTTGACATTATCTGTAATCTTAATAAAGTCGCAAACTGTTTGACAATCCACATAAAGTGGAGATATATTATGTTTATTGCATGGAGACATAGCTTAACTCCTCTCATTTACGAGGAAGATCGAGTTTCGCGTGTAATACTACACGAGGAAAGTGCATAAATGTGGACACTGCTTGTGGAAGAAAATATTCATATCCGACATCGTGGGAAGTTGACATTAGTCTATTTCTAATTGAAGGTAAAGACAATCCAAATATGCTCCTCACCTTCTGGTTTTCAGATCGATCGATTTTTCATAAACTCATTATGTACGGACATGGTATATTTCGTTGTATTGTGAAATACAATGGGGTCTAGGGTGATGAACCAGAGTATGATAGAAATTGACTATGTCATAATTGAGTGTCGCAAAATTATCGTAGATGCCACTGTAGAAATATTGTATACAAACTCAACTAATAAACTGCTTTCAGTTAAGGGTGAGTAAAATATTAAATAACCGAATGATCAAACCAAACCAAACCAAACCGAAAAGTGAAATTTGATTATGTTAATTCAGTTATAACCGAATTGAAATTCAATAATTTGATTTTCGATCTGTTTGGAATTTTTTCCAAACCGATCGAAAATCGAATTACTGAATTTTAATTCTTCACTTTTTGATTTGGTTTGGTTCAATAATTTGGTTTAATATAATACAAAATAAATTTAAGCTCTAGAGTCATAATCTAAAATGGTAAAAATATATATTTAATATAATAGTCGCGCATGCTTTTTAGCCCGAAACATCATGCTTTTTTTACCTGAAGCCAAATTGGCCAGTTGTTTTTTTTTTTCAAATTGGCTAAGTGTTCGAACTCACATATATAAAATATGACTTACGTAACTAATGTGCTATTAAATGATGCATTCATACATATCATATTACGAGTATGATAGAATGTTAATGGTATTTCACAGAAGCATGTCTTAGACGGAAAATTATGTATTTGAATGTTATTACAGGATTACTTGACTGCATATCATATCATATCATATCATATCATATCATATCATGACATGCACTAAAATCGAATATGGAAACTAAGACCGAATAGATATTTTAGCTATAGATCCTAAATTCCGAAATTGATAAGCTTTGATCTTAAGATATGGGTTTTGAGAAACCATTATTAACATTGCCTAAAGATTAGACTTATTTTGTAGGACTTGTTAAGGTTCACCTAAGGTAACCAATGGACGTGTATGAGTACGAGTAAGACAAGTTATTGGTACCACTCCGGTGACATGTGAGATTTACTTTCTGCAATGTATTTTGGGTTACTAAGCCCTAAGCTGTTTATTAAAAATTGAGAAGTTGCATGATGTTTTATGCTTGTTACTTAGTGTTGACCTTGGAGCGGTTTATCCGCTACGACTTTGACTAGAAATATTTAACGATCATGCCTCGAGCTAAGTATTGGCTGAGGTAGTGTACATAGAGTCCAGGCTGGGTGAAACTGGCCAAGTTCCCTGGTCTTGGCGATGTAGGCCATTAGTTTCTTGTTTTCTCCTATGGTCCAATAGGTAGCACATATGTAATGAAAAATGAAAGTATATCACGATACGAGCTTTGCTCGAAAAACATGTTTTACATACATAGGGTTAGTCTCTTTTCTCAATAAAACATACTGTATGATATGTTGTTAGCATGCTCTTTTCCTTAAACTGTTTATGAACTTTTATTTCTCAAAATGGGGCATAAGATCCCACTGAGTATGCTAGTACTCGGTCCAAAACTCTTTTCAAATGTTTTCAGGTTGAGGAGCTAGCATGGCCAATGAGACGACTACGGAACCTCGGCATTGACTGGTCAAGTATCTAAACCTCTTGGTAGTCTAGTTTCCAATATCTTCTTGAACCTATAAACCTGGGCATTTGTTGTGTCAAGTGTCTGCTTTCTACTTTTGAGTTGCTTAATAAAAAAAAATACATAGGCCCTTATATCTAGGATGACATTTGTACCACCCTATTCTTGTGTCAAGATTTTGAAAATTTCACTAATTATTCGGATCTAATTCCCTTTTTAAATCGTATGTTCATTAGGATATCATCATAAGTTTTTGTTTTCATACATATATGTTATATTACTTTAATATATATAATATTATATTTGTGACTATATTTCTTCGTTTTCTTTGTCCTTTCCTTATTTCACTCATAACCCCGTGATATCCCTCTGCCCCGACCTAGCTGGTCGGTGGATATTATAAAAATTGATTGAATAATCGGATACTCACCCTATTTTCAGTATACAAATCCAATATAATGAAAATCAAAACATGACTCGAATGTAGGTATGCGGCAAAGTATTTTCTAATTCATCGTGAGAATGTTTGATCATCGATCAACTGCAAAACAAAGTCGAATGAGGTCTTCGGATAGATATTCCGATGCCCAAGTAAGCAGTGTGTTATGCTTAATGCTTATTGATAGCTTAAGATTATGTACCTAACCTACGACAGGCGGGGGCTTGCCCATCAACCTACTTTGATAAGAGGTGGCAGGAGCACAACGACCTAGCCCAAAACTACATAAACAACCTAAAGGCTTGGCCCGGTCCGTGTTCGTGTTCTTAAGGCACCCATTTCTTTCAAGAGGATTTACGAAAAATCGAAATAGGGAAATTCTTGGGTCATCTCAATGGGTTCAGAAACCACACGTTTCTCTGGATCATCATAGCGTACTTCCACATATCCACTCAGATGATGGTCTTTTCGTAATGGATGACCCTCAAAACCATAATCTATTGATATACGGTGTAGATCCGGATGATTGATGGAAGAAACACCAAACATATCCCAAACTTCTCGCTCCCATGGACCGACTGATGAAAATAGACTTACTACCTGGAGATACTCATTTTACTTCGTATGACTTCGTTCTTATATCCTTCCCGCCCTAGGAGTAGCACAAAAATAGAGATTATCATTATTGACCCAATGATAAACCTAAGACCTTCCTCGTTGAGGCTCCGTGCAATGAGAAACGCTCTAGCATTGAGAAAGCGAACGGTCAACCCGAAAGTTCAAGACTTAGTTGAGAGTTAGTGAAGCTAGATTCTCATAGCGAGGCGCTTCGAGTTAGCGAAGCGCTGTAGTAGGGTCGGAGGAGCAACTAGTCCAACTTCTTAAGCAGTAGAGATATTGAACAAGGAACATTTGAAAGAATTCATTGTCTCACCTTGAGATGAGAGGGAAGGTTGATTTGACTTGATTCATGCACCTGATCTTTAATCCTACACCGGTTAATGATGCGATAGGAGAATTTTTCTTTTTCTTGTCATTTTTTGACCCAGTAGAGCTCAATTAACATAGTGCCTAACGTGTAGGTGGACCCACTCATCAAGTTCCCATTGAAATATGATCCACACAAGGAAAAACACTTGCCGTTCGTTGGTTATTAGCGGCATCTCGAAAATATCCGAGTCGAAATATGGCTTTCAAATTAAATAATATTTTATTTAAATATTTTTAAATATAATATAAAAATATATAAGAATTAACAAAACTTGGTTTTGGATTTTTTTTCAGAATTTCAGATTTTTCGGTTTGGTTTGGTTTTTTTTTTATAAAATTTTGGATATTCGAATTTTCGGATATTCGGTTCGAATTTGACTTTTTCTCTCTCAAAATTCGGATTTTCAGATTGGTTTGGATTTGGTAAAAATCTGAACCGAAATACATATGATCACCCTTACATGTCAATATGTCACAACGCTTTTGTGTTCGCCCAGCTACCACTTTGGCTTTGATTTTCGGGAAAACACACAATTTTAGCTCAATAAATTGATTTTGTGACAATTTTAGTCTAGTAACTCAATAATACCTCAATCAAGGCTAATGAATTGAATTTTATGATAATTTTAGCCCATAAATAATTTTTTTGCGTTGGAAAGCACAATGACATATGAAAAGCAGAAGTCAGTAACGATGTCGGAAAAGACTTACGGACTCCATGTTATTTTTTGTGCCAATTGTCTTTTTCGGGGCCGAAAAATCATTTATTGACTAAAATTGTCATAAATTTAATTC
This sequence comes from Salvia rosmarinus, assembly GCA_036937905.1. Lineage (NCBI taxonomy): Eukaryota > Viridiplantae > Streptophyta > Magnoliopsida > Lamiales > Lamiaceae > Salvia > Salvia rosmarinus. Next base: position 4,443,023 of record CM072820.1, on the reverse strand, counting down.
ATTAGACGTTATTGAGATATTATTGATTTATTGTGCTAAAATTGTCTCAAAGTCAATACATTAAGTTCAAATTATGCATTTTCCATTGATTTTCTGTAAAGTGGCTGCTACTTCACACATGTTGAACCTTTCGTACGTTAGGCAAAATGGCTAAACATATTTCTTTGCTAATTCAAACAAAGACGCCACACACTTCTCCTTTGTAATGAAATGATGAACTTCTTGTAATAGCACATCAAGAGCCAAGACTTGATTGATTTCATTTGCTTGTGTTGTGAATCTGGACAGTCTCGTTAACGTCAACGCACACCCGGACAGCACCTCCGTCGACCCCGGCAGCAACTCAACATCGTTCCTGGCAGATTTCTCGACACCTGCACACAACAAGGAAGGAAGAAAGAAAATAGAGATAACAATTCGGCTCAGGTGCGGCTCCTCCTTTGACGCACACACACAACCGCGGCTCCATCAAAGGGAGTGACCATCTCGTCGGCTCGACAATCGCAGCCACTCCTCCCTCACAGACGTGCTCTCTCGGATGCACTCTCACAGGCGTTCACGAGCAGCCACAAAGTCTCTCTATTTCTCTCTCTCTCACTGCAGGCCGTTTTCAGAATGGGGGAAGGCATCTATTTAATTGTTGTAAAGTGAGAGGTGTGTTTTTCCAATTCACTGATTTTGGGAGGCGTAGAAATAGGTTGCAAGAAGGGTTAGTGGGTGCAAGTGGGCTTGGGCTGCATATTTGGGCCAACTATAACAATAATCTCCACCTTTAGCTCAACCGTGTTGCCGTGTGCATCGGAGAACAAGCCGCACAATCATCATCGTCGAATGTCCCCTGCAAAATCACACAGATAGAGCAAGGAACAAGACATATAGACACACAGTCTATACATGATCACAAAGATAAACCATGGATAAATTAACCGTGTTCATACCTGTAAAACAGACACACAGAAAAAATACCCACAAAGCACAAAGATATCTAACACACAGTTAGAAGCTCACAAAGCAATCACAAAGTATGAAGACAACTAATACACAATTAGGAGCTCACAAAGAAACATCACAAAGCTAACTAACACAAAGCTAGTTGACCACAAAGCAACTAAAAAAGATTCATCACAAAGATAACTAGCACAAAGCTACAGAAGATAGCAAAGATCATCACAACCATCACACAGACGGTATATCACAAAGATTTCTATCACGAAGCTAGCATATATCACACAGATCATAAATCACAAAGCATATCACAAAGTCACTAAGCCATCACGAAGTCAGGAAGTTGGCACAAAGCCACCAAACCACAAAGCCACATAGAACGAACCACAAAGGTATGTTCACAAAGAACAAAAAAAAACGAGTATAAAGCAAGGGGACGAAGCTCCACCTCAAAGAGAGTAACAATAGAGACACATAAGGAAACAAACTCCTAAGCTCATGTACCCTAAACTTAAAGCTTAAGCACATACTCCACCTTAGAACAAATCACTCGTGGTTTCTTCACTAGTAACCACATTAGCTTGATCAACATGTTGATTTTTCTTAGAACAATCTTTGATATAGTGACCCGTTTCACCACAACCATAACACTTCCTAGGTTTAAATCTAAGTTTTGACTTCCGCTTATCATGAAACCTTTTTTCACCTCTAGCATGCATGACTTTATCCAGTTCTTGTGCACCGTTACCAAGTTTTAAATCTAATTCCTTATTTTTCAAAGCACTCACAACAGTGTCAAGCGTCACATTATCTCTAACATACTTAATAGCAGATTCAACATCATTGTAAGAATCAAGAATAGCATTTAAAAGCGCAAACGGAGCATAATCATCAATGTGTTTATCGCCTGTTAATTTTATGTCTTGAACTAACTTAGTGAACTCATCCACATTTTCATTAACACCTTTAGACATGTCAAATTTAAAATGGAAGAATCTTTCAATCAGAAATATTTTAGAAGGCAAAGACGTTTCAGTATACAACTCTTCAAGTTTTGACCACAAATCTTTAGCAGAAGTCATCATTCCTACTTTTCTAAGAACACATTCAGATAAATTCAGGATAATAGCAGACAAAGCAAGACGATTCATTTGAAATTTCTTTTTCTCATCAACTTCATTATCATAAGAATCATCAATTACTTGATAAACACCTTGTTGAATTAAAATACATTCCATTTTCTGTTGCCAAAAACCAAAGTCCGTCTTACCATCAAAAGGTGTCAAACCATAATTCGTCAAAGAAGACATAATGTCACACAATAAATCAATAAAAATTTATCAGCCTTAATGCAGCGGAATACAAATCAGAGAGCAAAAATATTCTCAAGGCAAATAAGATTTTCGATTTAATCACACAGTTAACAAACGAGAGACACGTTGGTAAACATAAACAAAACCCAATCCTATATTGCGCCATTTGGCAGTTTTCTAGAATTTTAAAACTGAGAGGTTTTAGCCGCTTTACCCGAGCGCGATCCTAAGATCAGGATCCCGACTTACCAACTACGACGAGAAAGAACCGCAGCTCTGATACCACTGTTGTGAATCCGGACAGCCTCGTCGTCGTCAACGCGCACCTGGACAGCACCTTCGTCGATCCCGACAATAACTCAATGTCGTTCCTGACAGCTTTCTCGACACATGCACACAACAAGAAAGGAAGAAAGAAAATAGAGATAACAATTCGGCTCAGGTGCGACTCCTCCTTTGACGCACACACACAACCGCGGCTCCACCAAAGGGAGTGACTATCTCGTCGGCTCGGCAATCGCAGCCACTCCTCCCTCACAGACGTGCTCTCTCGGATGCACTCTCACAGGCGTTCACGAGCAGCCACAAAGTCTCTCTATTTCTCTCTCTCTCTCTCTCTCTCTCTCTCTCTCTCTCTCTCACTACAGGCCGTTTTCAGAATGGGGGGAGGCATCTATTTAATTGCTGTAAAGTGAGAGGCGTGTCTTTCCAATTCACTGATTTTGGGAGGCGTAGAAATAGGTTGCAAGAAGGGTTAGTGGGTGCAAGTGGGCTTGGGCTGCATATTTGGGCCAACTATAACAACAACTTGTAATGATTTACTCACCTAATCCATCAAACTCACTTCCCCATCGAACATATCATATGTTGGTTTCTTTCGAGTAAACATCTCCAATAACATTATTCCATAACTATATACATCAGCACTCATGGGTATGTTCCCTTTTAATCCGTACTCCGGCTGCATCACAAGATCATAATTGTCAAACGATCTATTCGTATGAGAATACATCAACTTGTTGCGAAAAACATACACCAAAATCACGACAGAAAATAAAGAGCACAAGAATTGTTTACTCAATTCGTCTTGCGACTACGTCTGGGGACTATGCCAAGCTAGAGATTTCACTATATTTTTCGGATACAGATTATCGAGAAAAATGGCTATTAAATAGACAATAATCAAACTCTAACCTTAAGCCTTTTAGGATTCCGCCTGGGCACAAAAACATAGGCCCAAAAAGTTGGATCACCGAGATCTGGCTTGAGTGTACAGTCCATTCGGACTCTATACTCCAACACAACCAACGGTAGCCAATGGTTTAATTTGAATCATGGCCTCCCCTTCATCAAAAAAGCTTGCAATACCAAAATCAACGACACGAGCATTCATATCTTTATCGAGCAACACATTATTTGGCTTTATATTGCAATGGACTATGAAGAATGTATTACCATGGAGGAGATATTCCCAGGCCAAAGCAACATCTATTGTAGAATATCTATGCAGTAGTTGTTGGAGTACAACAGTTTCTCCAAGCTTCCGTTTGGCATGAATGTAAATTTTACAGATTGCATATGAAGATTCAACAAAATTAGCTTGGCTTTCTATACAAATATTTTACAGAAGTCCTATCTATAGTTTCTAGGGAATCTCTGTAGATCCTATACATCATAGGAACATATCTAAACTCTTTACAAACTCTGTACAGTTACTTTCAGAATTTTTTAGATGCTTCTAGCTATATGCATCACTTATCATTGGTATCTATAGTCGAACTCTGGAGGCCTATTGATTAGCACATATTCATGGGTGAGCATATTGCATATGAAGATTCAACAAAATAAATTAAGAAATAGGCGAAAAAAACATTTCCGTTGCCGGGACTTGAACCCGGGTCTCTCGGGTGAGAGCCGAGTATCCTGACCAACTAGACTACAACGGATCACATGCTAATTGCTAGCTCATAATTTAAAAAATATTACAATACACCCGAATCATTGTCACAGTTTTATCTGCAATAGTATATAATCTAGAACTTCAATATTTTCAATCCATAATTTCATGTATAATAATGTCGTTAATATATACTCCCTCTGTCCTAATATTTATGACACGTTTCTTTTTTACATGTAGATAGAGTTATGTTTTGTGTGTAAAGTAATGAGTGATACGAAATTCGAGACACTTTTTAGTGTAAAAAGTGTTGCATTTTTTGGAAACGGATCAACTTAATGGTACAGCGAAAAAAGGAAAACGTGTCATGAATATTGAGACGGATGGAGTATTTAATAATTACTAATACTTGACACATTATTAATATCGCCAAAAATGTTTTGGCGTACCAAAAATGTTCTTGGCAGATCCAACCTTCCCTCGCCATGCAGCTCCCCACATACAAACGACCACATTTTCCATGACATCAGAGCCCAGAGGCCATATTCCTCTTCCGTGTACTCCTCGTGTATAGCAGCTGCAATATCCGAATCTCCACCCCTCTCCATGTTTCATGGTACGTCAAAACCTACTAGCCTTCCATCCGACAATTTTGGGGTGGGGTTATCATCAGAGATGCAACGGGAAATGTCAAGGCCGCCATGTCGAAACCCACAAAACCTCCCACGAACGTTTTGATGGTTGAAATCATGGCAGTTGTGCATGGTCTCGTTCTCAGCCTCGAGCTCCAGATAGCCCCGATTGAAATTTTTACTGACTCGATCCTTGCGGCGAGAACTATGGCTCGGCCGGAGGATGAGATTGATCTTCTACCTGATGACATCTGCGATATCATGCGAGTGGCTAGAGATAATTCCCTGATAGGTGTCTTTCATATGTATAGGGAGGCTAACCGAGCCGCCCATAGTCTGGCGCAATATGCGGCCAATTGCTCTCAGACGATTGTCTGGTAGGAGGATTATCCCCAATGGTTGATGGATATTGTTATTAGTGATTGAATAAAATATCCTTTTTTTCTCAAAAAAAAAAAATATCGCCAAAAATGTTGATAGTGTTGAAAGATTAAAAATAGCTAATTTCTTGATTTTTTATTTTTTTTTACTTTTTTGACTAGGACCAATGTCTAGGACGATAAGAACTGGTCAGAGCAGTTAGCCGTCGCATTTCTAGCCGAAATTGTTAGCATAAAATAACTAAATAATGTATTCATAGTAGAAGTTGGCATTACTTGGATCTTGAACAGTTCATATTTGATAATGCCAATTCTGCATTAGATAAATTCTAAGTGTTAATTTGGACTCTTTTTAAGCATGCTAAGGATTCTTGACAGAGAAAATTACAAAGCAGAAAATCAGGAGGAGGTAACATTCTCCATTCCGAAAATTTGTATGTGTGTTGGTCTAGTGGTAAAGTGGTTAATGCCTGAGGCCAAAGGTCTCGGGTTTGACAAAAAAAATATCACAAGGAGGTAACATTCTCCATTCCGAAACTTTTGAGAGAGAGAAAACTCGAGGTGTGAGGGATTAAATCGAGAGCGCAATCGCCACGAGCTTCGAACATTCTCATCTCCGATACAGTTCTAGTCTCTGTCTTGCTAGAAGAGTAGAAAAGGAAGAAATCTCCCCACGCCATCGAGATGTCTCCATCTTTGAACACTTTGATAGGCCGAACAACACATTCACCTATCAAATCCTCGTTTTTGCTGATCACAAATTTCCTACTCCAAGATTTCTCATCTCCGTATTCCTCCATCACCCACACGACAATCTCGTCTTCAGATGAATTCTCACAAACACATAGCCTATCTCCCAAGGCAAACACGTCGGCCAGACTTGTCTGCCGTGTCGGAAGAGGAGATGGCGAAGAAATGATGCTAAAAACTTCGGTTTCAAGATCAAAGCAAGAAATCCATGACTTACCATTTAGATCAAACGCCAACCAGTGAAGATTCCCATTCAGAAATGCGCCGACGTAACCACCATTCTCGAATGGAGCAAAAGTGGGTATGCTTCTCCATGATCCGGTTCCGAGGGTGTACACGTGACACTCGGATTTTGGAAACCCTAGCAAGTTATGTGTTTCTCGATCATGGAATATCCTAACCACCTTATATTGGCCAGTTTTTCTGCTTGCTCCAAATCCGAATGTGACTGATTGAGGGTACGTGTGGTCGAATTCTTGAGGAGTGTGGATTTCCACATATTCACGAGTGATCGGATTGCATATGGAAAGACCATTAGGCCTGCGGCTGAGATTGCGCAGAAGAAGGAAGCCATTGGCTGAACCCTGTATCACTCCATGAGAAGGGAGTTTGAAGTTTGTGAGGAGATTGTAGTGAAGATGGTGGTGCTCGAGATCAAGCTCGTCTTCAAAATCGTAGATTTCGTAGAGGCATGATATGATCTTGAACTGAAAGACAGCGAGGCCAGGTGCGGATTTGGAAAGATGGTGGCTGGCGAACTCGTGAGTGTGGAGTAGATGGAGCCATGGCTTGCAAACGGATTTGCATCGTGCAATGGTTAGGATGGGGAGTCTGGAGGATGTCGATGATGACATGTGACGGTAAATTTGTGAAGAAATCTTGGTCCATTTTGTGGGAGAGATATTAGAGGTTGGTATATAAATAGACTGCATAATTGTTGGAATATTAATTAGTCTTTTTTACATGTTTGAAAAGTATGGAGAAAAGACTTTGTCTTGCTCTTTGGAATAGTCTTCTCTCACTAGAAACGCATTACTACATAATATTCAAACTAATTGAAATTTCTCTTTTCTTGATTCTCTCTCACTAACCGGTCAAAAGGAAACTAGGAAATATTGTTGGTAAAAATATATTAGCTGTCGTTTACTTTTCATTATAGGATGGATAGATAAAAATAATTTAACTTAATTCACTGTTTATTTTGATGGATTAATGATAGATTAATTAATTTTGAACTTGTTTAACAATCTTATCCTATCAATACTCAATTATATATTTTATCAATCTATCTTATTATGAAAAGTAAACGCCCCATATTCTAAAAGCCAAATATCCTAACCAACTAAGACTACAACATCTCACAAGTTAATTAGTCAGCTTAAGATAATCAAACTAGATAAAGCAAGTTCAAATACACCCAATGATAATCATTAATGTTACAGTCAATGAATTCTAAAACTCCAATATTATCAATCCGTCATTTCATGCACTACAACAAAAAATAGTTTTCGAGACATCAAAAAGTGCCTCAATATATACCATTTTGAGGCACTTATGATTTTGGGGGCATTTACCATATCCCCCTTCCTCCCTTTTTGAGTACGGAAGTGGGCTACTGAAAAGTGGTCGTGAAAAGAGACAGTGTTGCCAGGTATCGTGTCCCAATAGTGTTAGGGGCTCTTTTTAAGTGTCTCTAAACCAATAGCTTTCCAATCATTTTCATATGTCCCAAGATTGATTTCTTAAGACATATATAAATGCCCCTTAACAGATTTAGTTTGTGTCTCAATATTTTCTTGAGGCACATTGTATGTCCCTATATTTATATAAAAGACACAAATAATAAGTGTTTCGATATTGTATTTCAAGGCATTTAAATATGCCTTGAAATGTAATATCGAGACACTTATTTGTATCTTTAATATAAATATCAAGACATAAAATGTGTAGCATCAAAATTACTTTTTATGTCTCCATATTACTTTCTTGGGGCACTTACTAGAAACACTTTCATGTGTAGAATTAGAAATCTTGTGCCCCAAACACATATTGTGCCCCCAAGCACAATTTTAGAAATAGATCAGTAAGAAGTAAAATATAAAACAGGAATAGTAGGCAAGAAACGAAAAAGAAACATCTATAGTCCCTTAGAATCTAAAACAAAATAGAGTGAAGACATGAAAACAGTCACAAATAATGTAAAAAATACGATGTATAATACTATTTTTAGTATATGGAAATTCTTGGATAGTTGTCGGTTACCAACAAGTCTTTGGGTGAAAACGTTCAAATTCTGATAGACCTGTTTACGAAAGTTATTAAGATACGTGCAAAGTCGCGACCCGATGCTCTGGACTCATGCGGATTTGATCCTCCATTTGACGTTATAAATAAACACGTGACATATAAGAAGGGTTTTGGGGATAAAAGATAAGATACATACTGTTACATGCAATTGGAAACTTTGCCATCCATTGACAAGTTGGTGGGTGGGAAAGTCCAAATTCAGGTATCATCTCTGTAGTTTTTTATCCACATTGTGTGTTCTTGGCTTTTGTGGATTTTGAAGTGGCACGCGTCATGGCTGCCTTGTGCCTTGTCCAAAACACACGCACACATTAATCTGGGAACTACACAGCAAGATTTGTTCTGTTCATTACAATATTAGGTATTAATACTTAAAGATGAAACACATATGCAAGAACTACTCCAATGGGCATAGAAGCAAACCAAATTGATGATGGAACTCAACATTCAGATACCGAAAATGAGCAAGATTTTTGGAGAGTGAAACGAACCGAAGAGGACCGGGTAAATGCCAGCCAACAACACCAGAAATGCATAATACCACAGTTCCAGACTGCAAAAAAAGAAAAAACAGAGAGAAACAATAATGAATGAGAGAGAATGATATATCAATTTTACCATATCATTACACCAGATGATAGTGAGAATTTCACCACTGGCCATAAATCCATTGTTGCAGCTGCACTGAACCATCTCCCTATCTCCAGCCATAAAATAACTTACTCTCGAGAGAAAAATGAATTGCATTGGTTGGTAGAGTCAGCTATAGTAACATAATCTACTTATCCGATGACTTGAAAGACACGATATGGAGACGAAACATAACATAGACATCAACGGCAAGACACAATTATAAACTCAAATATGTAATAAGATGTTGCAACCTAGGAGTAGGAACTGTAGTTTGCTATCAGGTTACTAATCATTCCAATGTATAGTGAAAAAAAGGCGGTGAGTATTTACAAGAAACCATGTCCACAGGAGTACAAGTATAATGTGGATTAACTCCTGCAAGTTTGGTAGCTAATTATATAGAGAAAAAGTGTTAGAATTTCTGCTAATCATACAATATGGATCTCCCAATTACAATAAACTAATCCGTTGCATAACCATGTCATTTCCACTGTGATTAGATGTTTGGTCTCCACATATATACTTTCTAAAATGAATACTGACTAAACATTGTGAGAAACTAAAAGCAAATTACATCTTGCCTGAAGAGGAACACAGAAGAAGTTGACAGTCTTATGATTCTCTGTGACCATCATGTTTTCTGGGGCCAAATTTTCCCGAGCATTATCTAGAAAATGAGAAACAGGCTCGAGAAGGTCAACCTGGTTATGAACAAAGCATTTTCACAACAATGTCAAGAAATCAAGATTTTAGATACTATTTTCAGTAACAAGTTGGATTCTTGATTATTCCTTCAGCTACCAAATTTGTGTTATATGAAATGAGAACTGAGAAAGGAACAATGTGGTGTGAATAAGAAAAGATGCAAGTAAGAGTTGAAAGAGCACCTCATTAAAATATCTTATAAGAAGATGTTTGGTGACCCTCCCAATTCCGGAGCCACAATCTGCAGATATTGTAGCAAAAAAAACATAAAAACTCCAACACAAACTCACGCAATCATCACAACAGATTCTCAGAGAATACATTTGTAGAATTTTCTAGCTACTTCCAATATAACACAGAAAGTGTACTGGAGGCAACAGTGATCTCTAAAACTAACCACTTTGCAATAACCTGGAGAAACACAACTACTACAATTACTCACAGCGCGAGACCGCAGCTTCGTCAACAGAGAGACGCCCTTGTGAAACACCATTGCTCCAGAATACACAAATTACTGCAAAAACCGATTTCATAAAAAAATCAAGCAATCCACAAACAGCAAACCAACTAGGACTACTACGAATGTGGCCTAAAATAAAAACACAGTGCATTTCCAACGATTCCGTATCAAGTTTTTCAGCAGATCAACCAGACACAACCAATCAAACACCATTTCTGCTTCATTTTCATTTTCGTCAACTTCATCGTTTGAGCTTAGATGTTTCACCAGTTCTTCTGGTGCTGATGATTGCAAACATATGTATAATAACATCGTCACTAGGAATTACTAGTGAGTGTGGAAAGTAAAATAAAAATTAATTAAAATTATACTCCATCTGTCCCGTCCAAGACGATCCATTTCTTTTTGACATGGTTATTTAGAAGAAATGATAAGTGATAAAAAGTAGATATGAGCCACAACTTTTAAAAAGATAATTATTTTCTAAAAATAAAACAGACCATAAAATGGAATATAGGTCATCTCGAATGGGACAGAATGACTAATAATTTATAATTATGGTGCGGCAGATACAGATTGGTCAAGTAGTAAGATTTTTCCTTTTTAATCACTAGCAGTCAGCAGCGAGAATTGATGAATTCACAAGTTATGAGTTTTCTCTTCTTTTTTAGCGTGACATTTGAATCAAATTTACAAGTAAAATATTATTTGGAATTTCGATAAATGATGATATTATTTACTAACATTTAGATAACGAAAGATTAGCAGATTTAAAGACCCAACGAAATAAATGATAAAAGTACAAGGACCTATCAAAACAAAAAAAAATTGTACAAAAGGATCTAGTAAAACCAATTAAAAGCAAAAGTATAAAGAACTCTAAATGTATTTGGCCAATTATATTAACTATTTTACTTCAATATTACCAAATTACAAACACGTTCTCTGGTATAAGATGATTCAGTAGGTAAATGAATGTTGAGGATTCTTGATATTGTTATAAATCACAGAAGAAACTTCAACAAAGAAACAAGACAGTTTGGTGCTGAACGAATGCAGAGAATCAGAAGTAGCTGACTTTCTCGATTCCGAATCTTTTGAGAGAGAGAAAACTCGAGGTGTGAAGGATCGCTTGGATAGCACGACAGCGACGTGTTTGAAACATATGGTTCTCCGAAATAGTTCTTGTCTTGGCGGAGGAGTAGAAGAGGAAGAAATCTACCCACGCCATCAAGATGTCGCCATCTTTGAATACTTTGATAGGTCGAACAATTTCATAACATTCGCCACCATAATCTCCAGATTTGTTGATGACGTATTGTTTTGTCCAGGATTTCTCGACTCCATATTCCTTCATCAACCATATAACAATCTCATCGTCGGATGAGTTATCACATACACAGAGACAATCCCCCAGAGCAAACACATCGATAAGAAACCTTTCTTGATGAGTCTGAGGAGCAGAGAAGGCGCAGAATAGCTCCGTTTCAAGATCAAGGCAAGAAATCATTGGCTTATCATCTAAATCAAACACCAACCAGTGAAGATTTCCACTCAAAAATGCCCCCGTTTGACGACAGTTGTACACGAACGGAGCAGAATGGGCTATACTTCTCCATTCTCCGGTTCCAAGGGTGTATACGTGGCACTCGGAATTAGGAATCCCTAACACTTCGTATGTGTCTTGATCACGTACACAATCATGGAAAACCCTAACCACCTTATGTTGGCCTGTTAATCTGCTCGCTCCAAATCCGAACGTGACTACTTGAGGGTACCTGTAGTCGAACTCTTGAGGTGTACGGATTTCCACATACTCACGGGTGATCGGGTTGCATAAGGAAAGGCCATTAGGCCTGAGGCTTAGATCGCGCAGAAAAAGGAAGCCATTAGCTGAACCCTCTATAAGTCCATTAAAAGGGAGACTGAAGTTGGTGAGTAGATTGTAGTGAAGATGATGGTGCTCGAGATCAAGCTCGTCTTCAAATCCGTAGATTTCGTAGAATTTTGATGAGATCTCTTCTTGAAAGATTGCCAGGCCGGGTGTGGAGTACTTGGAGAGATGGTGGTATGTGTGTCGAGTAAATGGAGCCATGGCTTGCAAACGGACTTGCACCGTGCGATGGTTGGAATGGGGAGTCTGGAGAGGATGTCGATGATGATGTCTGATGGTAGATTTGTGAAGAAATCTTGTTTCATTTTGTGGGAGAGGTTAGAGGTTTCTGTGGGTTGTGGCAATCAATTTGTATATGAATGGACTGCATTTGTTGGAAAAGTATGGAGAAAGACTTGTTATGCTCTTGGAATAGTCTTCTCTTGCTATTCAAATTAGTTGAAAATTTTCTCTTCAAACGTAGTTGAGAAAGACTTGTTATGCTCTTTAATTTAAATATGTAATGCATGGAGGTGTAATATCAAATCTACCGTTTGATTGATACCTTGATAATCTTTCTTGAAATAGTTTAATAGTCTAAATTGGAGCTCGTAAGATTGGTCTATCCTAGTCCAACAAGCTGGCACGAATTTGGCTAAAGCTAAATAGATCTGATAGATTTTTGGGTCAAATTGGGTCAAATTCTTTATTACGATGCAAAAAAAGAATAAGTCTTTGGTCTATGAGCTTCCCACATCAGGCCCAATTTTGACCCGGCTTGTCCTAACCAATTTTTTCCTTTGACTCGATGGTCCAATCAGGCCGAGGTTTTCATTAGGGGTAAGAAACGGTTCGGTTTCGATTAAGGGAATTGATTTTTTTCAAAAAAATGGAATCGAAATCGACTCTTTTGGAATTTGAGTTTTCTTAAATTTATGATTTTTTTCATTCTTATAGGAAAAGTGGGGGAAAAAAGAACAAGAAAGGTGGTTTAGTCTAACAATTAAAAGTAGCTAATTATTATGTTTTGACGGAGATGACTAACGAAAAGTCATCCAAGTTTATCTTTGACTTTAAGCAAGTTTTACCTTATCCATAGTTGGGACCCACAAATATCAAAGGAGAAAAAATAATTTACACAAATAATGGTGTCTAGAAATAGTCTAATTTTTTTAAAGATGAAAAAGAAATAGTCCAAATTAGAACACAGCATTTGGACACGTCAAATAAATTGAAGCATGTAAATCATAATAGGGTGGCCAATGGCCATACACTTACACCCTCCTTTCCATCAAAACGATAGGCTGAATTACTCAGAATATTCACAAGGGTTGCCCATATTGTTCTTGTACATTCTTCATCTATTATTTAGTCAAATTATATCAATCAATACCCAATTCACTATTCACCATATTTGTAGGTACTTCCTCAGTCTCAGTATTGTTTGTTCCTTTCTTTTTACATGTAGATTAAAGAAAATTATATTTTGTGTGTAAAATAGTATGTGACACAAAATTCGAGATACTTTTTAGTGTAAAATTATTTTCTTTTTTGGAACGGACCAACAATAACATAACAACCCAAAAAGAAAAATGAGCCAATAATAATGGATGAATAGGGCTTATTTACACTATTTTTATCTTTATTTGTTTTATTATTATTACAATTACGAGCAACCACTCCATAAGATTTTATGGATTTGTAGAAAATGACCTGAATTTCCTTGAATTCCACGATGCTAATGTAATTTAAGATACGATGAAATTAATCTAATCAATTTTTTGAAGTATAAGTAGTATATACATGAAGTAAGATTTGAGAGACTTAGTAGTTGAGAAGGTTGATCCAAGTATTTGTCATGCCACTCAATTTTGATCGAGATAATAATGTAACTACAATTTTACTGAATTAAGAATGATTAAATTAATATTTTCAAGAAAAAGACTGATGTGGGAATACGTCAAACACCTTAATTACTCTATTAGAAAAGACAAAAATTTGGATGAACCTCGTCTCACCATAAGCTCACTCTTATTTTTTGTTAAAATAATTATATATTAATTATGGTGAGTAAGGATAATTAGATTTTATTATTTATAATTAAATTTATTAATTTTTAATTATGATTTATTAATCCAAAATTAGAATTTATTAATTCACAATTAAGGTTTATTAATTCATAATTAAGATTTATTAATTCAAAATTAAGGTTTATTATTCATAATTAGGGTTTATTAATTCATAATTATGATTTATTATTCAAAATTATGTTTTATTAATTCAAAATTATGATTTATTAATTCACGATTAGAGTTTATTAATTCACAATTAAGATTTATTAATTCACGATTATGATTTATTAATTCAAAATTATTATTTATTAATTCATAATTATGATTTATTAATTTACCATTAAAGTTTATTAAATTAATTAATTTTAATTAAAATTAATTAAGGGTCTCATTGTCTTGTATCATCAGGAGACCACCTCATTAGAAAATTCTAATTGATTATGATTCTCATATTTCCTAATATTTACCAATTGAGTGTAGTCCTCACGTAGGACGTTCTCATAAAAGATCATCTCTAATTTCAAAATAATTAATTAACACCAAAAAATTAGGATATGTCTTGCCAATTATGCCCCTACATCATATATAAAAAGTACACCTAAATATCTGTCCGTCAAAAGAAGAAGAAGAACAGAACACACCAAATTATCACGAAAAATGTATTCGAACACATAATAATATTTCAGTGTGTGTGTGTCTGTGTGTGGAGAGAGAGGACATAAAGGTTGTACAAGAACAGGATGTGCATCAAGCTGTGGACTACAAACAATTAACAAAAAGTCAAAAACTACACTGTAATAAGAAAAAGAAAGAAAAGAAAAAATTCAAAGAAAATGAACAACACATCTTTACCTCAAAGCAAATCAATTCTCAACTATAAATCCCACCCATCCTTCCTCCTGCTAAACTCAGATTTTCTGTGACTTATACTCCCGTACATACTAGAAAACTCCTCCAAACACTTGCTCCTAACTCCATAATGAGCCTGTGTGTTCCTGCTAATCGCCACGCCGGAGAATTTCGACGTGTCAATCGCCCACGCGGGCCTCACGTACTCGACGGCGACGCCTTTCGTTGCATTTGCATACAAATAGTTCATCAACACATCCTCACAGTTAAAGAAACTGTCCACCAACGCTCTACCTGCCTCGGCGTCCTCACTCCAGTACCTCTCGAATGCGGCCCTGCCGTGGAGGAACGCGGCCCCCGTCAGGATCATGTTGTAGCCATCGTGCTTCCGTGCATGCTTCTCCCCTCTGTACCTCAACTGGGCCCCCGCCAACGAGGCGGGGGTAGAATCCGACGATCCGGTCGGGATTCTCCCGCCAAACCCTAAACCCGCGCTCGACGTCATCACAAGCCATCATGATATCGTCGTCGAGCTCGAGGACCGCCGAGTCTTGATCAGAGGATCTGGCTTGAACCGGTTGTTGAGTGAGTTCCGCTTCTCGACTCTCACCCTCACCGGCACCGCCGAGTCGAAATTGCTCGACCGGGGCGGCAACCCTTTGTTCCACACCACAACGATCTCGCTTACCGAGGCGCATCTTGAGTAATGCTTTATGTACATGTTCAGATTCCACAGCCGAGCATCGTACGTCATCGTTACTAGCGTGAACTGCGAGTAGTGCCCTTCAATCGTGTAAGGCTCCTCCGCGCCGCTCCCTCCATATATATAACGAACTCCGGTACACATTAGCACGACTGCCATCAAGACTGTCGAGACCATAACGAGCGCTCCGGTCCACGTGTTCGGCCTTATTCTAGCGCGAAGAGACAAGGTTCCTCTGTTCAGGCGGCTGCAGAAGAGCCGTAGCTTGGACGAGAAAAAATTCGATCTTTCCCAAGCCAAGAATGCATCACTCCTCTTCCCGATATCATGGGGGCACCAACTCAACGGCACGATACACTTCACAGCTCCGAGAAGCATCCCAACGAGCACGATGAGCGTAGCAACCGCCAAAACCGAAGCAGAACCAAGCACGAAGCGATGCATAGCGTCTCCTGATGGAACTCGATCCCCGTCTCGAACTGCGACCCACTCACCGGGGCCGAGCTGCTGTACATCAAGGTGATGGTTGCGGGCACCATTCCACGAATTGTGTCCCTTAACTGGCTCTTCGACACCCAAGGGCACCTCGACTTCTTTGAACTCCAGAGTTGTTAGAGTGGTCACTTTGAATACACGTATCCGGTGCCCGTACGTCTCGCCGCAGTCTTGACCTACGCGGTAGAGGTTTTCGTTATACACGAAAGGCCTCCCCCCGTTCCGAGCTCCCACACTCTTGTCCGTGTTGTATATCGGGTTTTTCTTGTGTGGTAACCACGGACCGAGAGGCGAGATGCTATACCAGATCTCTAGCTGCCCGTTTTTTCGCGTGCCAATGCCGCTGTGATCAGAACCAAAAAGCCAGTACTTGCCCTCGTGAAGAATCATAAAAGAGTCGACAAGCGGCTTTTTCATGACGACCCTGTCCAATGTCCATTTCAGAGGGAAGTTGGTCGCACGATAGAGACGGAGATCGCCTTTTGCACTGCCCTCGGGCATCATATATATCTGCAAGAAACAATAAAATGAGTGATTCAATCAAGAAAGGAAATTAAATTGAGCTTAACAAGTCTATCTCTTACATTGCCATTGTGCTCAAAGACATACGGATAGGAGAGATGCCAATCTTCATCGACGGCGATTCCCAACTGCTCCCACGTTGCTCCCTTATCTATACTCTGTGCAACACCTATGTCTCCTTGCATCGTTATCGAATTCTTTGTTTCGTAGAACAGGTAAAGTATATTGTCCTGGATCGTGTGATCGTTTAGATGAAGGGAAAATGCAAAGTGAATACACCCTCAGATGCATATACATTCCTCAAATGGTCGTATGCAATACTACTGCAGCACTCACACTCACACACACACACACACACACAGAAAATTGGCAGAACAGAATGTTTTTTAACGACAGTGACAGTTGAGAAACCTGAAGATGCAGGCAGAAAAGCAGGTGGTAACAGAAACAATTGGTTTATGACCAAGTTTATCATTTAGAAAATTATGGATCAGATGTGTGTTAATTTCCATATAAATGAAGTTTATCTGCAGAAAACATCAGTATCTCACTCCAATTCATATGCACTAAATTTACTCAAAACATAAGTTACTTCAACTTTTCTTCAGTTCAATTCTGAAATTTCTGTATGTTTCTCTTGCCAGATTTTTCTGTAGGAAAAAAAAACAACGATTCGATTAATCAACACTTCTCCATCATGAACAATCTTAGTAGCGAACACCGGTAAATTATTTAACCTTCCATGTCAAAGACAAGAAAGAGCATCTTTGCCTCTTCACCACCAGATAGCTTAATCCTTAAATCTTGCATGCACGTTCCAGTTTTATTATTATTAATTACAGTATTATATGCAGGCATCTGCAAAGAAGCACTTCTCATTTCGACAGAAGGTGTATCCAACTCAAATTGGAAAAAGGGAAAGAACATATTCCCTTCTCGAATCAGAAATTTGAATCTATTCCATTCCCAGTTAGCCAATGAGGATCCACATCTGCAATGTTTCCAACTCACTGGCTATAATCTTAAAAAGTTCTCAGCTTTATCCCTTTGAACCCTCTTTGGCAGGAATGTTATTATTAGATTCCATCTATCTACTAATATAATGCAAATAACAATACAAAGATGCAAAAGAGGGAACCATAATATCCAATCACAATTGACTTTGGCCTATTGCAAAACACACATCCAATAACTCAAAACCAATAACACTACCACTAATATCACTAAATGTGTGTGTGTGTGTGTGAGAGAGAGAGAGAGAGGGGTACCTGTACAAAAAGAAAAGGGTCAGCAACAAAATTACTGGGAAAACCAGAATCAGAAATTGAGGCACAAGTCACAACTGGGTTAGCCACAGGCCAAGCTGCACTCTTCTCATTCCACACATTCATCTGCCAAACAATTTTCATAATCCCTAATCAATTGTCAACTCCCAACAATTTCAAATGCCCACAAAATAAGTGGTTGTTGAATTATATGTGACACAGATCATTTGAAAAGTGAGAAATGATCTCACCAAAACCATTCAGTAAGAAATTCACCTTAAGAAGAAAACAATCAGAGACAGAGACACCCAGTTATTAATGATAATAATAATATACACAAATTTGAAGGTGTGAATAACCAAGAAATTTTGTCCCCTAAATAAAAAACATAAGAAAATGATCAAAACTGTCATCCTAATCTATAAAAAAACCAAGAACCAAGAAATACTTTAACAAAATTGCAAAAGTAAAACTTAATGATCCGATAACATGCATATAAGGGGAAAAAATCTTGAAATAGAAAAATATTAAATAGAAACAAAAAAGAAAAAAGATTCACCAAAAAAAGAATACAAAGAAAAGTATCATCTACATTGAATAGAAGTAGATTGAATAGAAGTATCATTTATTTTTTATCCTATAATTTAAATATCATTTGTACTAAAAAATATCATTGTATTAAATAAAAATATCAAAATCCGCACCGTATATACACGGACGCACAAGAGACAATTTCAAACAAGAATATAATCAGAGACAGTGACACCCAGAGCATAAAATAAGGGCAAAACCATACACAGCCCAGAAAAATATTGAATTTACACAAATTTGAAGGTGTGAATAACCAGGAAGTTCTGTCCCCTAACAAAAAACATAAAACTCTATTAATTAACTTAATCTACCACAAAAACCAAGAACCAAGAAATATTTGTTAAAAAATATAAAAATTACAAAAGTTAAATTTAATGACCCAATAACATGCATATAAGGAAAAAAGATCTTGAAGACTAATAAAGATTAAAGAAACATACAGCTTCAATGGGTTTGAGAGAAAAGGGGGATTCGCCGTAGTAAATGCCAATCGCCCACGAGCCCTCATTGTCTTCTTCACACCCGAGCCCCGTGATCCCCGAACGCACGTTAGCCGCCAGCATAAGCCTCGCATAAAGACTCCCAATCGACCCCAAAACGACAAACGAAAACAAGAAAAACGCAGAAGTTGATGACAGAGCACACGTCTCGTTTCTGCTACTGCTATTCCCATTCTTGCTCATACTACTACTGCCATTCTTGCTCCCGCCGCCGCCGGCGGAAAAAAATTGGCTCGAACCCATCACTCGAAATCGTCAAGAGCAAGAAAAACCACCTTTACCGCGAAAAAGAGGAAATCAGAGCAGCCCATTTGCATGAACTGTGAAAGCTGCAGAACTTTTGCATAATTCTCTTAGTTATCCCCTCGAAGAAATCGCTTTAATTGTGTGAGAAGGGGTTTTGGGATTGGATTCTAATGCGAAATTCTTGTGTTGTTTCTTTCTGGGGTTGGATTAAAGTTTGGAAATTTTACGCAAACACTGGAAAGGTGACAAGAGAACCGCGTACGTGGTTTTGAGAGAGGATAGAGAACCGTGGGGTGGTTAGCCACCTTGTGCAAGAACTCGAAATTTTCTAATTCACACACATTTATGTGTTTATTATACAGAAAGTCTTTGAATCTCTCAAATGGCCAAAATGAGTATTTTTGACAGACAAATGTGTTTTTCTTTATCTCGGTAGGGAAATTTGCAGTTGGTATATTATAGAACTCCCTCCCTCCCCTAGATCCATTTCTAGAAAATATTTGACACGAGTTTGAATAAAAATTATTAAATATAATATGAGTGAAGTAAAGATCCCACAATATTGTAATATTAAATTAGTTAGTGGTTGATCATAGGTGGTAAAAATGTAAATAAATTGATTATTGAGGGTAAAAAAGAGAAATAGTAGTGGATCATAGATGGTAAAAATGTAAATAAATTGATTATTGAGAGTAAAAACAAAAATAATAGTGAGTCATAGGAGGTAAAATATGTAAATGATTAATATTATTGAGAGTAATAAGTTCGGAAAATAGTTAGCATAAATAGATAGGAAGAGAATTTGAGGACGTCCCAAAAAAACTAGGAAGGAATTGTACGTGGGAATGAGGGAGTAAGATTTATGAGGTGTTGTAACAAAGAACAAGAAGAAAAATTGTTTACACCAAACAATATTCAAAATAAGATAAACTTGTATATATAATTACATATTTATAATAGTCTTAATATTTCATTATATTGAATTTAAATATGAATATTGAATCATGAGATGGTCCCACAGAAAAGGATTGTGTTTGTGCTTGAATAACATTTCTGTTATAATTTTTTTTTTTTGCATATATATATTCTTTTAACGAACTATGATGTTTTTATTCTTTTTTTTGCGAAGGGTTTATGGTGGAAAATTACTTTATTTCAAGTTTTGAAAAAGTCTACTATGAAAATGTGCTCATGTAAGAATGTGCCGTAATCGCACTTAATTAAAATTATTAATTTTACTTAAATAATTTCATACGTCGTCACATAAAAAGATCACCACAACAAACCACCTTAAACAAAAAATATTATGTTTGAATTAAGATCCAAAATTCTAATGCACATGTGAGATCGGTCTTATCTTGTAATAAAATATATTTCCTCCTTTATCACCCTCATTACATATTTGTTGGCCTTCGTCTGGGGATTTGGCAAAGGTTTATCTTGTGAAAAATAATTTTTTTTCACTTTAGTTTTAGAATTAAAATTAAAATGTGCACTTTTTGTATAATCTTGTAATATATATAGGAAAGTTTAACGTGATGACCACTTTTATAGTGAGAATCAAAAAATGATGAATTCGTTATGAAAGTTGATGAATTCATTGGAAATGTTACTGAATTAAAAAAATAGAAATTTCGCCCCTCATAGGATTCGAACTCAGGGGAAAATTTTCAAATTTTTGGATTCAATAACTTTTTCAACGGATTCATCAATTTTCATAGCAAATTCATTTAGTTATTAGTTTTTAGGATAAAAATTGTTCTCCTTTGAACCTAACTATATGTATATAAGTTTTTAATGCTCACGATGATATTTCTCTTTTTCTTTCTTTTTTTATTCTGGTGGTGTGGGGGTCTAGGGAAGGTTCACCTTGGGCAATTTAATCTATCATCAAGTCAACGAATTTTCTTAGCTTAACCAAATTTTCTTTCAAATTTTATTACTAAAATATTGCTCAGAGTAAGTTTTTTTTTTTTACATTAATCGGATACAACACAATGACAGTAAATATAAGAAGACGAAAAATTAGATCAAATTAAATATGTAGAAATTATAAGGTTTAATGTACTAACGGATTAAATAATTTTTACAAGCAGTACAATATCGAGAAATTTAGGTATATGTAGCTGGATATTTCAAATATAGATTATTTTATGACCCAAACGAAACAAATTACATGGATTAATTTTCATTCAAATAGTTCGAATGAAATAATTAGAGAATCAAATAAATGGATTTCGAAAATTTATTCAAACCACTCTAAAATTAGCATGAAAATCAGGATTGGAAAACCCTAACATAATTAATAATATCGTCCAATAATCATAATCCCTCCTCTACAACAATCAATTTATGAGGCGCATTCCCATAGGACGATCCTTAGTTGAGTACGGATCCTCTCTTGGATTTGGGTCGGGTCGATCCAACTTCAATCTTGATTCATTAATATTGGTATGCTAATTTGTAAATAATGCATTTATTCATAATGAATGATATATTTATTAAGAGTAATTGATAAATTTATTCATAACAAATAATATATTTATTCACGATAAGTAATACAATGACATATTTATAAACTAGATCAGAGCGAACAAGAATCGACCCGTGAGATGATCCGACCTTAAGTTACTTAAGAGTCGATCCTATCTAAGTCTTTATGATAAATTCTTATGAAAATATACAACGCCAAATATATCAGGGAGATTTATCATTATCCATACGCCCCCAACAAATTTATTAATGATGAACTTCTAAAATATATAGCGTTCAAATCAATTAATTCAAATATCTTATGTGAAAAACTCAAATCCAATTTGAATTGGTGGGAAAACAACAAACTATTTATTGGTCAAATTGAATTTCTCGAAATTTGAAACGGCCGCCGCGCCGAATTTGCTGCTTGGGTAGGGTTCTTTCTGGTCACGCTTTTAAATAATTATCGAATAAATAATCCAACTTCCGGTTGAGACTTGAGTTAATCGCGGTAAAATATACGCAACATTTATCATAAACTATACTTCTGTCTATCAAATACATTCATTTAATTCTATTTTGATTCATTCAAAAAAAATATTCATTTTCTTTTCTAAAAATATCAATTTTATATTTTTACCCTAAATCTATCCACTTATATACAAAAAATAAACTCATGGGTCGTGAGTCATGACCTATCTTTTATATCCATTATCCATTAATATATTCTTTTATTATTTTTATGGTCATATTCATTACAATTTATTAAAATCTATACCACCAAAATCAAAGAACGAATTTAGTGGACGTGGGGAGTACCGCGATATGATTCTCAAAGTATTGCATTTATAATATTATTTTGAAGGGATAATTCCACACTTCAGTACATCTCTCTCTCTCTATAGTATTTGCTCGCTCAACTTTATCCTTCTAGAAAAGTTTTATCATGACATTTTTTATAGTATTTCATTTAACTAGATATCTACCTATAATATGACATACTATATTTAAATTGACATATTCGGTTTATATGTTCGAATTTAATAATTATACAGCTTGCTTTTTCCAATTGACAGAAAAATAATTTAATACATGACGGTAAATTAAATATTATAAAAACATTACGAGGACTCGACGAGTAGTATATGGAGATATTTTTTAATTTCAATCACGGAAACTAACAAACACGTATCAAAATTTAATTTCAATTACGGAAAGACAATGTGACTCGTCAGGAGCTGACATGAATTGTAATACAATTGAAAATGAGTTAGCATCAAATTAAGAAACGATACTTTGCTGCCTAAAAAATAATACTACATTTGTCCATCAAAATCGTTCCTTGATTTTGGTAGCACGAGTTTTAATAAATTGTAATTAGTGTAAAGTAAGTGAGTGTAAAATGTGGATCATGAGAATAATAAATGAATATATTAATGGATAGTAGATGTAAAAAGGTGGATCGTGAGTGATTTTTTTGTAAAAAAGATAGGTTTAGGATAAAAATATGAAATTGATGTTTCCAAAAAAAGAAAGTGAACATTTTTTTTGTGGACGGACCTAAATGGAATTAACGTATTTGGTGGACGGATGGAGTAATAATTTCTAATGGGCTACATAATATTTTCGTGATTCGAAAATTAAATTTGAGAAAGCTTTGTTGGTTTTTTATAGTTAGTCCGGATAATCAATTGTAATTATACATAATTCAATATTTTCGTTAAAAAGATCAATAATTCAATTATTAAGATATAATTTCCCAAATATATTTGTGCTTATACTCCACCGATATAAATTTCCAAATATAGCATCTATAAAATTATACATTCGCTGAATTAAGGAGATAAATCCAGAAAAAATAAATATAATATTGAAGTGATAAGGTGAAAATTTTAGAAGATTGAGTCTACCATTTCATTCAAAATTGGTGATTATCTTTCACTTAAAAATGGTGGGTTTGGGTTAGTGCTTCTGTTTGTTTTGGAATATTTAGGGTGTTTGGTTAAGCTTATTTTAGAAAGCTTATTTAGGGTGTTTGGTTAAGTTCAGCCAAACACCCTCTTAGTTCCATAAATCACTACATGTTTGCCCGTTCTTGAACGAATTTGATGATCTATTGGTACGCTTTCTCTCTTGATTGTTGTCCAATGGAGGAATAAAATTTGTCACTTTGTCCCCCAAAAAAGGCTAAATGCATCACAACCACCACCATTAATATAATTAATTCTAATTAAAGGTGACGGAGTTATCTAGAACCTTCTTTAGTCAAATAGACCAATACTCCCTCCGTCACGTTCAAAACGTCTATTTTCTTTTGGACACGATTATTTAGGAGAAATGTATAAAGTAGTTAAAGTATTAAAAAGTGGATAAGGTCCATACTTTTTGAATGAATAATTACTTCCTAAAATGGAATGAGACATTTGTAATGGGACAACCTAAAAAGGAAAGTGAAACATTTTAAATAGGAAAGATGGAGTATTATTTATGTACATATATAATATGAGATGGTTTATAAAAGAATATAAATATTAAAAAAATAAGAAAATTATACTGCACTAAATATATAAATTTGTTGCATCAAATTATGTGCAATAACTTTATATTCAATGCTACATTTTATATATTCAATTTTTTCAACAAAATTATTATTTTAGTGCAACAACTTTATACGATCAGTGCGGCTTTTTTATTTCTTACCAATATTTGTATTTCTACGTGATATATCTTATATATATATGAGTGATCAAATAAAATCCAAATCTGAGGTAGTATATAGTACTCAATCTCATCCACTCATCTCACATATCCTACGGTAAAAAAAATCGATTTTTTAAAGCTTAATTTCACTGATTTCACTACAATAAGGGTAGATGAGTAATTTAATTGTTACATGATTCCGAAAAATAAATAATTATTTAGTTGAACTGATTTATGTATTCAAATGAATATAAATGCATGCAGTTGAACGCGAACACATGAGCGTGCCCCTTAGCGCCCCTTAACCAACAATGCATTTTTACGTTTTGTTAAGTGTATAAGCATGTTTTGTTAAATGCATGAAAATGTTTTGTTAAATACATGAACGTGTTTCGTGCCAACATACAATTTTATATTTTGTTAAATGCAGTTTTATGGTTTTCGACAGCAAATCTCTCATCCATCATTCTCCATCAATTCCGTTGTCTCTTTCTCCGATTATAGATGAATTTCACCATGAACCACTGCCATAGCCACCATCTCTCTCGATTATTCAATAATATATCAAATTCATCTTCTATCTTCTCAAAATCCATCAATTTTGTTCTCAATTTTTTTTCTCTTCTTTTTCTTCTTTCAAAATATAGTGTTTATTTTTATTTATGTATATTGTTGGCGTCGTTGCCGCCGCTCGCTACCGTCAAGGAAAAGAAAAAGAAGAAGACTGATTTGCTTTCTTTCCATTTTGTCCCTTGTAAAAAAAAAAAAATAAGATGTCATGTGTCAGCTCTTGGTACGACCACATGTTTAAAATGTATGATTTAGATTGTGTATTACATATTATCCGAAGATCGGATAAAATAGGAACCCAACTCTATATATATTATATATTCATTTTTGCAATGATTGATAATTGCGGACCAGTTCACTTGAGATATCATCTAAAGTAAATTTTTTTTTATTTGATTATATTGAGAGGAGTCTAAAGTGACAATTTAGCATTAATGAAGAAAATAACTTTTGTATTGCCAGCTGGTTTTAGTTTACCTTTATAATCGAATGAATGTAATGTACATTATTTAAGCCTTAGCTTTTCTTCTTTCTTAAAATAATATATAAATGGATAAACCATAAATCCTCCTCCCTCTTTATGTAGTTAGAAGACAAAGTTGGTACTCCTTTAACCCTTTATGATTATTTCAACTGTTGCTGACACTTATCCCAAAGATTTGAAAGTTAATAGTCACCAGAATTAGCGGATTGGGATATAAAGTTCCGTCCAGCCCAAGAAAAGAAAGTGAGAGAAAAGAAAATAAAGGAAAATTGGAAAGAAAAGAAAACAAAAAGAGTCATTATTAACAAGCAACTTTATGGTACGAATAATCTACCTTTTGTCATGTTTATTTCATACTTCAAATTTATTTGTAAGCTCACCTGTATAATAATAATAATAATAATAATAATAATAATTTAAAGATGGTCTAACAACGAAGTGGGTAAATTTGTGGCAGAAGATTCTTTCTTTTTGGTTTTTTAATATTATTTTAAAGGCATTGCTTCACGGTGATTCGAACCAAGGCCTTAAATTTGTGGCATAATATTCTTTCTATTGATAGTGATTGTTGTCATGCCTTTTGGCGGAGACCTCACATCTTCTATTAATAAGTCTCTTGATTCGAGTACACAATGTAATTTTTCATGGTCTATTTGCAAATTTTTTAGTACGTTATAAATAAATCATACTACCTCTGTCCTCCAAATGGGGTGTTCAGGATTCTCCGGTACAAGTTTAATAAAAGTTATTAAATGTATTTATGAGTGAAGTAAGAGTCCCACAATAATGTAATAGTAAATTAGTTAGTGATGACTCATAGGTGATAAAAGGTGTAAATAAATAGGTTGTTTAAGTTAAAAAAAGAAATAGTGGTGGGTCATGAATTGTAAAAGGTGTAAATAAAGAATATTATTGAAGATAAAGTTAGAAAGATAGTTTCCATACATAGATAGGAAAGAAATTAAGAAACGTCCCAAAAATGAAAAGTAGGAAGAAAATTGAGGGACGGATGGAGTAATTTAGAAGAACATTGAGATTTTTGTTATTATTTTTATTTTTGTAGTGAGAAGAACAGTGAGATTAACTCACACCCTCCATTAACTATGATTTTAGTATTATTAGTCCGGTCAAAAGAAAATGTCAATTACTTAACTTGCAAGATTTTGACTATGTTACTAATAGGGTGTTTGGTTAAGCTTATTTTAGAGAGTTTATAAGTTTCAAGAACTTATAAGATGTTTCAAGAACTTATAAAATATAATTTTTAAAAGCTTATAAGTTGACAAAGTGTTTGGATTTTACGTAAAGAGATTAGCTCTTGATTAAGAGCCTATAAGAAGGCATTCAGTCCTTAAGAAAGAGTTGGTTAAGTTAGAAGC